>MJUU01057911.1:3466-24874 GCA_002080025.1 Modiolus philippinarum | reverse complement strand
AATGTAGGAGGAGTTTGTGTCACATGCCACATGTGTAAAAATTGACATCATGGGGCCTCTTGTTTGCACCAAGACCAATATCGAAAATCCGAAAGCTTATTGCGCATCTGCACACTATATGCAACAATTCTACAACAAAATTAAATCCCTAAATCCAAAAATGTAGGAGGAGTTTGAGTCACAAGAAAAGTGTGACGGACGGACGGACGGACGGACAGACGGACGGACGGACAGACGGAGGGTATTACATTATCCCCGAACTTTCTTCGAAAGTGCGGGGATAAAGAAGGGAAACGGGGAATGTGTCAGAGACAACGACCCAAAGGGGAGTAATAACAACTCAAAGCCACCATAAGATCCCCACAAGCTACTTCTAAAATTTACAGTGGTTAAAAAAACTCAAATATTTTTAAAAATTTTGTCAGTATTTTTCATTTTAAGATGTACTGAATCTAAGACATGTTCGGTTAACTTTTTATTATGTATACGATATTAATACAGACACAAGAGGCTCTCTTCAGAGCTTATATTTCCCACCTGGACAATGGATGACATAGAAATATGAATGGCATTTCCAAAAGGGTCCAATGTTAAACTATTTTCTCTGCTGGTGTATGATGAGATATGGACATGGCTGATACCCTTTTCGGAATGGTCAATCTAAGGGCAATTTCGGCGAAGTTTGGTTCTTATTAGACTTTCAAGATTATGGTCATGGAGTTAGTAGTCTACCTGTATTGGGTTTTATTCGTATGTTTACTATAGGAAACAGGACAGATAAAGGGGAGGTTTGGGTACCCATTAACCGGTTTAACCATACCGCTGGCTTTTGCTAGTGCCGGTATCAAGTCTGGCTGTCCCGAGTTTCTATCGTTGTTTACGTTTGTCTTTTGTCTAATTTGTGTTTTTCCTGTGTAGTTCCTTTGCAGATCGTGACACATGTTATTATAATTTTCAGCCATTGTAGGTGTTTCCTGTTCCCCTTTATTTCATTTACAGTTTCTGAGATATCTTTGAATCTGTTTTCCATTAGGTCCAAATGTTCAAGTTTGTCTCCCGGTGGCGGCCATCTTGGATGAGGTATGGACCTGCCGGATTCCTTATAGGAAGGGACCATCTAAGAACCATTGAGGCTAAGTTTGGTTCTAATTAGACTGGTAGTTTCTGAGAAGAGGAGATTTTAAAGTGTTTTCCGTGGCGTCCAATGTAAAAGTATTTTCGCCGATGGCGGCTATCTTTAATGATGTAAGGACCTGCCGGATGCGTTTTTGGAGAGTATAATCAATGGACAATTGTGATTAAGTTAGATTCTAAACGGACTAGAATTTTTTGAGAAGATGATCTTTGAAAGTATTTTCAATACGGTCCAAGGGTAAACTTCTAGTATGCTCCCTACTCGTGGCCATCTTTGATGAGGTACAGACTTGACGGATACCCTTTTTCGAAGGGACTGTCTAAGGACTATAATGACTACGTTTTGATTCTAAATGACAAGAAGTTTATGAAAAGATGATCTTTGTATGCGCTTTATACGTCAAATATTATTAAAGTATGTTCCCCGCTGGTGACCATCTTGGATGGGGAATGAACAAGCCGGATTTTTCTTTGATTGACCATCCAAAGACCATTGTGACTAAGTTTAGTTCTTATTGGACTAGTTGTTTCTGACAATAAAAGTTTGAATGCGATTTCGATAGGGTTCAGTGTTAAAATATGTACCACGCTTGCGGTAATCCTGAATGAGGTAGGAACCTGCCCGATGCATTTGTAATCTCATCTTTGTATTTCATGTCTTAAAATAAGAACAATTGCACTTGTTTCTGCAATACATTTCAAATGCCAGGGTCGTCCACTGGAAAAAAATCTACTCAAAGTTTCCAAAAACAAAAGGCTCAACACCCTCTGTAAAAAATTAGAAAAAAAACAGACTGGCATACATCTCATTCCACACAAGACAACATCAAGCACCCACTTCAGGACAATCTTGCAGATACCTTTCAATATTAAATGACATAATGTACTTTTAAAAATACACCGGGCATATAGGTTAATTTAAACTTAATTTGTGAAGTTACAAGTTAGCTAAAAAGTATCGTATAATGAAAAATAAAACCCCCTTGACTAATTTCCTAGAAAAGAAAGAAATTACAATTCATAAAGTAAAAGACAGAAATAGAAGTGTATGTGAATTCATCAATTAACTTTGCAAAGTCTTTTGCGATAATTTTGGCTTTTCGTAATGTGCAATTTTAAGGTGTTGACCGTAATATCTGTATTTATCGTAATACATGTAATTTTATTTTTGCAAACAATGGAAGTAAAACCAGCTATAATAGAAACATCCTTAATATAAAACCATAAACACCAGGTGACCATAGTTTTACAGCAAAGGTCAAACCCACATTAAGTTTTCAACTTATATTATATTCCCAACATAAGCTTTAATAAGAGCAATGTATTCTTTTTCTGCACATACAAAACCTACAGGACCTTTTCCATGTTATAATGAAAGTCAATACATATTTTTACCTGCTTCACATATTCCACTAACTGTTTGTCGTACTTCCGTCTCTCGTGGACAATCTGGATCAATTCCTCCATACATTTATGTATAGCTTGTATTTTCACACCTATTTGCCCTGCCTGCAAATAAAATTAAAGCCCAAGATATATTACATCTTTCGATATGATCTACCCATAAATATCAAATAAGAAAACCGATGCATTTGATTTTGATTGATTGTCAAAAAAAAGTGTAGACACAGAAATGTCTCGCCTGTATATGCATATCTTCACCAAAATAATCAGTCATGGCTACATGACAGGCGCCAGACTGGCATGTGCACACCTAGATGTAACAATTGACCTAATATTACGCCTGTAAGTGTTCTAGTTAAAGAGAAATGATCAAAGTCAATGAACAATGAAGTCATGTGACACCGAGAATTCACGATAAAATTAAAATTTGAAAACGTTTCCCGCCAAAATATGACGTTTGAACATTATGACGTCCAAAGATTTGTTTGAAACGTCATGTATTTTTGTTAAAAATGTAACTTCCGGGTACAATTTATGAAAACGGAAGTTTCAAAATTGAACGAGACTTACAGACCCTATTGAGGTCAACTTCATGACAGGTGTCAGACTGGCATGCATCCTCCTAGATGTAGCAATAGACGAAATATGATGACTCTAGGTATCATAGCTACAGAGAAATAAGTGTTAAAGCAAAGAAATTTTACACTTACACTTAATACACTTGGATCTATGTATTACAAATCCAGAGAAATTAAATCAACTTGAATGTGAAACTATGTCGCAATTTTTATGATGTCATTGAACCATGAAGACAAGGCCAAGGTCATCTGAAACATGTGGTGGTGGAAAGCTTACACCATATGCTACATGTGGACAAAGGTGTTGCATATAAGTAATGAAAAAATATGATTGTCCATTTATGCAGAAACTGAATTCACAGTAACTTCGGTATTTTGTTATTTATTACTACTGGACCGATGCCTCTGCTGGTGGACTGTTAGTCCCCGAGGGTAGTCACCAACCCAGTAGCCAGTACTTCGGTGCTGACCCGAAGTCCGATTTTATCTAAAAACTTGCCATATCAAAATTTAAGAAAATTTTGTTAAAAATTAAGGAGCATTTCCCTCTTGCATAAATCTGTCCTTAGCTGCTTTCGTATTTAGATGCTATTGATAATTTGATGCCTATCAGCTTTTACACATATTTCAATTTCTGGATTTCCCAAATGTTTTGATTTGGTCTGCACTGAAGACATAAGTTGTCGATATGCGCATATGCAGATAACTTCGGTATTTTGTTATTTATACGGCACAATATTCAAAATGTGGTCGCCGTTTTGAGTGTTTTCATCCACATTTCTCTCAATAACAGATAAATGAGGATGAAAAATGTCGGGCAAGGTTATGCACTAATATTGTCTTTGCACTACATTTAAGCAAATTAGCACTCGACTGTTATATATCGCTAAAAAGCCATTGAACATTTAAGTCTTTATACTGTGAAGTGTACGAAAGCACTCAGATTCCATGATAACATAAATATTATTCTCATTAAAATTTGTTTGTACGAACCAGTACAAGTGGGAAAAACGTGAATTAGAAAATTAGAAAGTGGGTGAAACGTGAACAAACCCACTATACTCTGCCTATTTATACAATTTTAATTGCTATAAAAACACCAAGCTCACCTATTTTTTGATACAAGCGGGAAAAACGTGAATTAGAAAATTAGAAAGAGGGAGAAACGTGAACATACCCACTATACGCTACCTATTTAAACAATTTTAATTGCTATAAAAACACCAAGCTCACCTATTTTTTTTTATACAAGTGGGAAAAACGTGAATTAGAAAATTAGAAAGTGGGAGAAACATGAACAAACCGTTTGTAGCTTTAGCATGCCATTTTTTTGTTGTTTACCTATTTTTGTTTGAAGCCATCGAGTAGAAATACCTTTTTCTGTCAAGAACTGTAGTTAATATTGATTTTTTCGAATACCCATAGTTAACCTTATACATGTTAGAAAAAGAACAAAAGTCTCCATCCATAGTAGCTATGTATTTCGTTGCCATCTGTAGAATTGCTTAGTGATTAATTCTTATATATGTTGTCCTCTGCGCTGTTTCACATCTTTTTTTTTCACTCTATATTTCTACTCCTACAGTTCAACACCAATGGTACTGTATCTCGGAATTTTCTAGATCTCATTGTGTCGTTCGTCAATTCAAAGGGTGCTTTTAAAGTCTTCTCATTTTGTTGTATTTCCTTGTTCTCAAGTTTGTTCTCCCTCCTTTTAATTACATGTATATAAATTTTATTTGTTACTTAGACAGTGTTCTAGAACTGTTTTAAAGATTATATTCTCAGAATTAGGTGTCAATCAAATTTCCCTATAAATTCTTTTCTTACATAGAATTAAATGTGTTGCGTGATCTCTCAAGATAATAGCCAAAACATAGATATGTAAAAGTGAGTAATATCAAAATATTAGAAACAAAATGTTACAATAATAGTTTTAAAGAGTGCAAGAAAGCTGGGACCGATAATTCACATATACAGTCTTTGTCAAAGTCTTGTAAAGCCTGTTGTCTCTCTGTCACATTGCTGTTTCCTTGTGGTATATTTCGGTTTTGTGCTATGCCTTTCCACGGCATTCTCCGATTTGAAGACATAATGCTCTTTTGTTATCTCTGTTGCTACGTATCTGCATTTATCTAATCGTTAATGTAATGCCCAATTTCATTGGTCAGTGTCATGAACAACAAACAAGTTATTTCTTTATATTTCTTCTTGCCCTCTACTACGTTCCAAAGTAAAATACTACAAAATATAGTGACATCAAATTCAATGACAACGTTGATTTATGTTCAGGTGATTGGAATTGTATTTTCCATACTCTTTCAGTATTAAAAGTACTTTAACAAATTGATAACCACGAAATAACCATGAACCATTATTACAACTCAAAGTAGAACACTCGATTTACATCTAGTGAATAACAAAATACCGAAGTTGATCCATAAATGCCAAATCATTTCACTTAAGTTACAAGCATACTCAAACAATTTTACAATAACAAAATAACCGAAATTGGAAATGACTCTAAGCAGTTGTTCAAAATCACCAATAATTTAATGGGTAAATCTTACCATCGAGTAAAGATCACAACGAATTGGCAAATCGTTTTGATGAGTTTTTTCTTAAAAAATCGATAAAATCAGAACTGATTTGAATACAGCGCATAGATCTTCAGTCGGCAATGATATTTTCGATTCAGATATAAAATTTATTGGATCGCCACTTACATCATTCCCCCCTGTATCTACGGACGAAATACGGAAAATATTGGCGAAATCTCCCATGAAATCATGTGAACTGGACCCTGTTCCTACTCATTTGCTGAAACCTTGCGCCGAGGCGTTAATTCCTATTATACAAGAAATTGTGAATAAATCTTTTAAGGATTCGTTCGTGCCTGAGTTCCTCAAGTCCGCAATTGTTAGACCATTATTGAAAAAGTCAACTTTAGATAGTGAAGAATTTAAAAAACTATCGTCCAGTTTCTAACTTGCCTTATATTTCAAAAGTGTTGGAAAAAGCAGTCGAAAAACGCATTGAAAACCACCTCAGTTCATTTTCGTTACATGACAACTTGCAGTCCGCTTATAGAACAGGCCACTCAACAGAGACTGCTTTAATTCGATTTCATCATGATATTTCTTCAGCTCTTGATAACGGCCACTGCGTTGCACTTGTTATGTTAGATCTAAGTGCAGCATTCGACGTAATTGACCATGACATCCTTTTTCATCGATTGAAATACTCATTCGGCATCGAAGATGAGGACCTATCGTGGATAAAATCATATCTGTCAAACCGATCACAAAATGTCGCTCTTGGTCCAGTTAAGTCGGATAAGCTAGAGTTGAGGTGTGGTGTCCCACAGGGATCCGTTTTGGGACCTAAAATGTATTGCATTTTTTCCAAGCCAATCGGGCCATTTGTTCTCGACATGGGCTATCATACCATTGTTACGCTGATGATTCACAGTTGTATCAGTAATTAGACCTTCGGACAATTGGAGAGACGTATCTCAGCGCTTAGAAACTTGTCTTAGTGATATCAGCTCATGGATGAAATCAAATATGGTGAAATTGAATCTGGACAAAACAGACCTCATTCTATTCGCTCCTAAACACCGTCTCAAAGAGTTCAGTAATTGTGTTTTACATTTCGATGGCCATGTTGTCAGTAATTCGTCGTTTGTCAAAAATATCGGTGTAAATTTGGACGAAGCATTGAATATGCAAAAACATGTCAGTACTATGGTAAAATTTTGCATGTTTCAAATACGATCTATTGGAGGAATTGGACAATACCTATCGGACAGCGCTTGTAAGATTCTTGTTGCAACACTCGTCACGCCACGTTTGGACTACGGGAATGCCCTTTTTTACGGAATAAATGCTAATACATTATCGAAATTACAAAAAGTTCAAAATACTGCCGCACCACTTATCACGCGAAAGCGAAAGTACGATCACATTACACCAGATCTTATTACTCTCCATTGGCTGCCAGTAAAAAACAGATGTGAATATAAACTCTTACTATATACTTTTAAGATTTTAACTGGACACGCACCTGATTACCTTCAAACTTTAGTAAATGTTCATGCTCCGACGAGATCACTTAGATCAGGGAGTTCCACAACTTTGACAGTTCCGAGGGTGCACCGGAAAACTTACAGCGAGATACAAATTGATCGGGCTACTTCTCGGTTATGGAACAATTTGCCTGTTAGTATTAGAAACGAACAATGTATTCAGGCTTTTAAGAAACAACTAAAGACATATCCTTTTAGGCAAGCATATAGTGATTATTTGTAACATTTTCTGTGATCAATTTTATTTTTATTTGCAATTTCACTTTTTAATCTGAGTTAATATAATATTTTTTAATTCTTAAGATACTTTTTTCATGGACCTTTTTAAGCCTCTCCCTGAAATTCTTATGTATTAATATTGTTTAATAGTTCGCTTTATCAATCTGTTTCATATTATTTTTATCTTAATATGAAAAAGAAAGGAAATGAGGTAAATGTCAAGGAGACAACATCCCATATCCAGGTTAAAACGACCAAAAACAAAACATCTAGGGGTCACCATATGGTCTTCAACACAGTGAGAACCTCACACCATATAGTAAGCCCTAAATGGCCCCAAAAAGGTAAAAAAGTGAATAAATCAATGGAAAAAAACCACATCCATAACCCAAATACCAAGAAACTAAAATTTTATAAGAAAGTTTATTCTTATATTAAGTTAATATATGTTTCCAAAATTATGTATGTTAACCTATGATTTTTACTTTTACTTTGGCTCGCTCCAAGTTTTTAAATTTAAGATTATTTTTATGAATTTTAAATGAAATCTTATCATTTGTATATTTTTTTAGGTACTATGTATATACTTATATGTTTTATATGATCGATTTATAGAGTAAATGTGTACTTTGATAAGCGCTTAGAGTAGTTGTTGAAATTATATATAGCGCTATATAAAAATTGTATAATAATAATAATAATAAAATACGTGCTGTAACATGGATTGTTTTCATAATATATTGTTTTCATAATATATCTGAAGTAAAAAGACATAACGTGATATGAGAAAAGAAAATCTAAACAGACTGTATCGCTCACCTGGACGTTTACTGCTTGATAATCAAAAAGCTGTATGGATGTTACAAACTGGTTGCAATCTGTGTTTAGGTACGAACATGAATAACATTAGTTTCTAGAGAATATCACAAAAAAGTTTGATTCCCTATTGTTCTAAAGTTTATATTTTTTTAATACATTTCCCATAGGGTCCTGCTTAAACCTTGTCCCCAGTGGCCACTGCCTTGGATAAAGTACGAAAATAAATATCATAATTAACAAATGGGAACACCCAGACACATGAGGAAAACATCTTCGGATACAGTCGTATGTTGAACTATGTTCCATGCAGATGAAAAGCTTGGATGTTGCATGAATGTAACACTAAACGCAATCACACACGGGTAATTCTACCAAGTTTTCTTAAATTGCTAAACAGATAATTGAAAACATTTTTTAATATGCTTCAATGTTAATTATTTTAACTCCTGTCCGGCAAGGCGAGTCTCTTGGGTGAGGTACGAACAATAAATACACCCCAAGGCCCATTATGTTAAACAGTAAGCCATTCTTTTTACAGGGCCAAAGAAATTACAATTGATATTTCCCCCTAGGGTTCCATGTTAAACTTTATTACTGCATTGAAAACGACATCACATGAGACACGAACATAACAACCAAAATCATTAGACGACACAATCCAACGACTATTGTTGACAGTTTGGTTTAACTTGGTCTATTGCTTTGACAGGAAATCTTTAAAGTGTCCTACATTTCAGAAAAAAATGTGTGTTTAAAACTAAGGAGATTCTAATGAGAATATCTGCCTCATACGTTACTTGCCCCTGTCCTTTACCTGTTTTGGATTTTTATTTAGAATAAAATGTATATATCTTTTGGATTTTGGGTCTTGATTCGATCTGCACTAAAGAGACATAGGGTGTCGAAATAGCATTCTGCACAAACCAAATTAAAAGTCATGCCAGTATTTAGGTACCCCTTTGTATTTTTGAACTAGGTTCCCAACTGACCACCATCTTGAATATGGAGTAAAAGGGACACCACTGAATCATGGTTTCCAAGTTAAGTTCAAAATGCCACACTGTGGTTTCAGATAAGAAAATATGTAAATGCATTCTCCAATAAGGTTCAATGTTTAACTATATTCCACGCTTATATTCACTCGTTTTGAATGAAAGATGAACATTTTTTCAAAAGATGATTAACCAAGGCTTGTAATCAAGAGATATCTAACAACATGGACGTAAAGTGATGTCAAAAGTTACTTCTGGCTACAGCCAGATCAGTTCAGTAAAAAAAAACTGGTCAAAGACTCAAATGGCCGGGTTGCATTTTGGTGATGTTTTATGGGTTCCTTATTTAATGGACCTTTAGCATAAATGGGTGTGCGTGGGCAGAAGAGATTCAAGGATTTGGGTAGAAAAAAGTGGGAGGACTAAATTTCACCGTTCTGGTACCCTCTTATGAAAATATCAATAACAAAAACTAACTTCCGAAGTCCAGAAATATAGGAAAAAAATCTTAGCCAATTCAAAAATGTAGCGTGCACATCTTTACCGTTTCAAAGATCTTTGTCAAAAGATTTCACAAAATATGTACATTGTTGAAAATGTAAAAAAGATATGATTAATTCCTAAGACTAAGTCCGGAAAAATAGGAAAAAATTTCCAAAACTATTCTACAAAGTCAGGTGCACACCTTCAATATATATGTAAAAATATTCTGTAAAGTTTTCAAAGATCTGGGTTGAAACTGTAGGAGGAGTTAATTTCACAAAATATGTACCCTTTGTTGAAAACGTCGATAAAAAAGACTAAATTCCAAAGTCCGGAAAAATAGAAAAAAAACTTCCGAAATAATTCCATAAGTCAGGTGCACATCTTCTATATATATATATATATATTTTCTGTAAACATTCTATAAAGTTTCAAAGATCTTGGTTGAAAACTGTAGGAGGAGGTGATTTCACAAAATAGGTACCTTTTGTTGAAAATGTCGATAAAAAAGAATAAGTTCCAAAGTCCGGAAAAAATAAGAAAAAAAATCCGAAATAATTCCATAAAGTCAAGTGCACATCTTCATTATATATTAAAACATTTTGTAAAGTTTCAAAGATCTGGGTTGAAAAATGTAGGAGGAGTTGATTTCACAAAATAGGCACCCTTTGTTGAATGTGTCGATAAAAAGACTAAGTTCCAAAGTCCGGGCAAATAGGAAAAAAATCCGAAATAATTCCATAAAGTCATGTGCACATCTTCAATATATATAAAAACATTTTGTACAGTTTCAAAACTGAAGGAGTTGATGTCACAAAATAGGTATTCAATCTCCCTCCGCCGCCCGCCCACCGCCCAACATTCACCATACTAATACCCAGTTTTGCACTCCGTGCTACCCGGCAAATTACACAATAATTGGTCGCATTCTAACATTAATAGGTTAAGTTACCCCTTTAACATGTAACATGAAAATACACAACTTTTAAGGAAATATTATAACAGAGGAGCTTTACTGACTCTTTGCTTTAGACATTGCTACAGATAGTTTTGTATTCTGTATCAAAACCTTTGTATATTTTCCGCACACATTTGTCATGTCCGTTTAATATTGCCTTCATTACCTGCTCTCTTCCCAAACATTATTTATTTTATACCATTTCAATTGAAAAAAAAATATCACTCACCATTGCTTTTGCGTCTTGTGGACTCATTGTTGCTGCCTGTGAATTTTAATCGACATAAAGAAATCAGTTAAAATCATAACAAATCGATACAAAAGAAATACTAAGTATCGGATTAAATAGCGATGTCCAAGAACGGGAATAAAAGCTTGGTTCCTTAACTCTTCTGGCATATTTTATATTAAAGAGACTGAATTGAAAATGTTTAAACATCTTCCTCTTATCCACATATTGGTCCACTGTGGATCTGTGTAAGGACTGATATATTCATTTCTGACTAAATATTTCAATGTCCCAAACACAACCCATTCAATAGCAGCTTAACCTGCAAAAGCGGGCATTACCTTAAATTAAATGAAAGAACAAGGTGTTGATAAGAAAAAAATAATAATTAAAAAGTGCTTCTGTTCATGTACAATGTATTACCTTTACCTTGAAACTGTGATAACCTTTACATATCCCGATATGTGACTTCAAGATAAAAGCGTTGTTCCATTACTTGTTTCTACCATCTATTTGTAGAGACTTTGATGCGCATTGGTAAGAAACGATTAAATACAAATTTTTGTAGGAAGAGATAAATCCTCTTTCATTTGGAATATGGATAAATTTCCTATTACATGCAACTGCTGAATTTAAGGTCTTAGTTGTCATTTGGTCCTTAATTTCTTGTACAGATATATATAAATTTCCTATTACATGCAACTGCTGAATTTAAGGTCTTAGTTGTCATTTGGTCCTTAATTTCTTGTACAGATATATTAAACTACTAACCTTTCTTTTAATGTCATCTTTCCCAACTTTGCCGTACTGTGTCTGTATAAGATACAAAATATAACGAATTAGAGTTAAGCACTTAACCAATTCTATGGGATGACATATCTTTTGAAGACACTTACATTCTATTTAATTCGCTTATGATAATGACCAACAAAACCATGATAATGAAGAATGTTTGTCTTGACGTGTAAATGTATATTTTGGTTTGGATTTTTTTAAAATCCTTTTATTCCACCCTTAAGCCCTGTGTTGACACAATCAAAAATTTCTTGGTCAAAGTTTTTGACGATTTTTTGATAGTGTCAACGGTCAAAGAAAACTTTGATCAAAAACTTTGAAGGACTTTGATGGAATAGAAAACCATCCTATTTTTCTTCAAACTTTGATGGACTTTGATGGGAATTAACCAATCAAAAAGTAGATTTGGGGTGATGAAAATTTTGTTTACAAAACAAAAGCAATGGCTAGAAGGCTGAAAAATAGGATGACAATATCAAGCAAATGTTACAGAAAATTTTTATAGACAAATGGCATGATCCATTTCTGATATAACTTTTGGACCCTGCTAGGTCCTCAAACTAAAATTCTTCAACAAATACTTTTGCCATTATACATTCAAGCCTAGTACTCAATGTTTTCTTATCAACAATTATGTTTTTACACCTGATTATTCCTATGCAGCATATATTTCCGCAGAAACTGAGCCAAAGTAAAAATGCAATATATTTTATCTTCAGCTTGAGAAATTGGTGCCATTTGTTTCCTTGTAAACAAAATTCCCCGCCTATCCTTTGACCAATAAGCAAAAAAAAAAAAACTTTGATTGTGTCAACAGACAACTTTGACCAAGAAAAACTTGGTCCAAGTTTTCTTTGACCAAGTTTTTGATGGAAACTATGATAGTGTCAACAGGGCTTAAAAATAACTGTACATATTTTTACTGTGTATATTTTTTTTCACTTATGAGACTTTTGTCAGCATAATTTCTTGCCATCTAAAATAATGCCAGATATACTATGTGGGTACACAGTGTGTTTGAGCTTGCTCACTAAAGCTTTTTGAAAACAAAATGACTAATACATACCGTTTGTACTGCAGACACTAGTTGGTCTGGTTGTTGATGAAGACAACAAGCAATATCCCATGCATGAGTTTTTATATCTATCATCTGTTTACGTTCAATGTTCAGACAAATGCTGTAACATTTCTGTGAAATAAAAAACAAACTGATTTGGCAAGTCAATAAGATGCATTGCAATGATTATCAGTATTCACTGACTTGTTCATGACACTCATATTTTGGATCAAATTCCCGGTGTAGTTAAACGAACATATAAATAAAATGCACTTGTAAAAAGCAAAATTTATGCTGAACTAGTGTGTTTTGTGTGATCGCAGAATATATAACAACAAGTGCTTATTCGTTCCGAAGTTTGCCCATATGATAAGACTAGAAGGACTGTGGTCTGCTGGGCCACAAATAAATACCCCCGCTTCGAAAGTGTAATGCAATGCTTTAAACAGTTGTCCAGACCAAATTTGAAAGCGCCCCCACTCATACAAGCCCAGAAAACAGAAAGTGGTAAAACAGCATTAGTTTAGTTATAGTTAAACATCAAAGAATCGGCAAACAGGAAGTGCATGCACAACAACCTGTAAATGGCCTACACATTACAACTAATTACTATAAAGCTCAAGTCCAAATTTGAAATAATTCCCACCTATAGAAGCCAAATAAACTGTGACGAAAATTTCTCATATATAAAGGGTTATAGTAAAACTTTCAACATATTGGCTAACAGTAAGTGGTAATACGGCAGTCCTCAAAACAAGTTACCCGTAACAACTCAATATCATAAAGCTCTAGACCAAATTTGAAATCATTCCCACCCATGCAATTCAAGTAAACTGCGACGAACATTTCTCATCCATAGTGTGTTATAGTAAAACTTCAATATATCGGCAGACAGGAATTAGCAACATGGCAGACCCGAAAATAGCTTACACTTTACAACTCATCATTGTCAAGCTTCAGACTAAATATGAAATCATTCCTACATATACAAGCTGAGAAAAACTGTGACGAAAATTTCTCATCCATAGTGTGTTATAGTAAAACTTCAACATATCGGTAAAGAGGAAGTAGCAAAACGACAGACTCGAAAATAGCGTACACGTTACAGCTCATCGTAATTAGGCTTCTGACCAAATATGAAATCATTCCAACATATACAAGCTAAGAAAACTGACGAAAAATGTGCGACGGACGGACGGACAGACGAAGGACGGACAGACGGACGGACACGGCCATCACTATATACCCGCCGTTTTTTAACAACAAGAGAAAAGGATTGAAGACATTTTGCCTCTGCTCTATTACCTAAATCTGTATTTAAGTTGAGAATACAATATTTTTCGAAAGGATATGGAGTAAATGAAAAAGCTGTACAACCGAACGTCTGGCACATACTTATCCAAGATTTGATCCCTCCGATTCATTTATACATAACATGCAATGCAAGAAAAAGCGACCTGGATTTTTATTTACCTATATTTTGTTTTATTCATGCACAATCGACAGGTCGATATGATCCTTTTTATCTGCAATCATACAAGTAACGATACATATATTTCAATATTGTGACAGAAGAAGCCGGCAGATTGACCTGTATATCCTAAAAAAAAATTTAGGCGAAAGGGTCGTGAACGAATGGCGGAAAGAAATTTATGGTTAACAATAACAAAATACCGAAGTTACTGTACATTGATTTTCTGCATATGCGTATTTCGACAACTTATGTCTGATCAGTGCAGATCAAACCAAAACATTTGGAAGTCCATTAAGTCTAAATAGAAAAGCCAAAATTCAGCTTAGGACAGAGCTATGCATAAGGGAGATACTCCTTAGTTTTAAATATGACGTTTAGTAAACTATTATCTTTCCAGATCAGTCTACTTTCTGTTACATTTTTTAGCTATGAGAAGTATGATTCTTATAATGAGTTGACTACTTAAATCACCATTATCTAAAATAAGTTAAAAACATAATAAATGGATATGGCAAAACAAGAACCGTGAATGTATGAAAACATTGCACAAAATATACAACTACAAGCGCTATGATAGAGAGAACATCTTCAGCGAACCAATTTTATGATAGAGGCAATAAAATCTCCTGTTTCCCTGTATTGTACATTTTTATTTTACAAGATTTGTGTAACGATTGAAAAAATGATTGCAAGAGGAAAAGAGCGGATCGTAACCCTTGGCTAGCGAATGTGAAGAGGAGATGTGCAGATCGTAACCTTTGGCTAGCGAATGTGAAGAGGATGTGAGCAGATCGTAACCCTTGGCTAGCGAAGATGCGGGGTTTTAATCTTTGATTCTTAGGAACATATCAGACGAAGATAGTTTTTAGGGTTGTCGACGCCAATTTGAGTATTTTCGGCAAAACAGTTTAGATGATAATGCCCTATTACTGTTAAGGAACTGGCCATTTTCAATGTCATTCGGTGAAATGTTGATATTCGTTATTCAAATGTAAAAACGTTTTTTTTGTGCATAAATATTTGTCGACTACTTTTATCTACCAAGAGGACAAAAATAGTTTCAGACTGTGTCTTTTCTCTAGTTTTTGGTGCTTGTTGGTTTTAAAATATTTTGAGTCTGACCAACTGGAGGACAAATGATTTCAGTGAATACGCTTTGTCTAATCTCCTGTTTATAAACACGGGAGACAAATCTATATCTATAGTTACAAACATACCAGTGCAATAGAGCACAACTCCTTTTCAAATTTAAAATTTTCATTTTTGATAGTTTTATTCACTCCCATTTCATCATAAGCGTCTAACCATTCATCTGTGTATAGGCTAGACCATTTCTCTGCAAGTTTTGTGGGTCTGTTGACGTCCCCGAGATCGGCAATATCGCTGTTGCCCTTAGTTAGTTGAATACCAGCTATTTTACTCAACCTTTATTTAAAATAAACAGTTATGATCAGAATTTAGACAATAACGAATTGATAAACTCTTTCATAGTGGCTTACAGATAGCCTTGTTGGAGCAATAATTTCGATTGTTCTGTCCATAGAAATATATAGATCAACTGTATAGTTGATGAGATATACTGAGTATACTTTTAAAATGAGCAAACAGGATGAGCCACAAGGCGTTGGAGTTTAAAAAACAGCAACAAACTTGGAAATCTTATAGTTTCCTCAGGATAATCGTGTAATGGTTATGCAGGTCTTGAAAAATAATTTATATGCGTCTAAAGTTAAGGACCAACTGAGTTAGAGTATTAGGATAAAATATTATCGAGATCACCTGAGTGCCACGTAAAACTACATTTAAATTTTAATGTTGCGATAAGGCCCTTATTTCGATGATTTACTTCTCGTCAGTGCAACTTGAATCTAAAGATTGAAAAACCGCTGTCGAAATATTCTCCCTGGGAAGGGTGTACAAGATTGTAGATGGGTAGCAAATGTCCTGCACCGGGATCAATATCCCAGCATTATTGATGGATCTCGCTTGAGCAGTCGGGGAAAAAAATCCAAAGTTCTATAATAAATGTCTACTCTATTCTATTCATTTCATAGATGTCTTTGTCATGCTGTCTCAATTCTTGTTGGATATGAATTGTCGTGATTTTTCTTTTATTTTTGAATCCCCTTCCTCATTTTTGCTTCGGTATTCGTTCGCCTATGTATAGCTCAATTAAATCTTAACAAATGTTTTGAATTCTTATATCATTCTACATTCAGTAATTTCTGTACGTGTATTTTGTTAATGAACTGAATATCACACTCCCTTCAGAAAATATCTGTTTTCAAGACCACCGAAACACAAGTGTACTTTACTGTTTAACTGTTTCACAGTTTCCATAGTTTCTTCACTTCTTTTGGATTTAGGTCCAAATGCCTTTGCTCATTTTCATATAAACTGCGTTTATGAAACATAAATTGTTGAAATGGTTACCATCCGTGTATTGCATTGTCGTATTTTTTTTATTTCATATAGAAAAGTATCTATAGGACATTATTACCTAGATAATGCACTTTCTTTCTCATTCGACAGAATTCGATTTTCGTTCTTAAGCATTTCGTTTTCTTTTTTCAGTTCATTATTCTTCACTGTCAACTTTTCTTGTTCTCGTAGAAAATCGTCTACTACTTTGTCAGTTTCTGGATTACCTGAATTGGACAATTGTCTTACAAGTAACTTCTTCGGATTATGTTGAGGTTTGCCCTCATTTCCTAACTTATGTATATCTTCTCTAAGTTTCTTTATTTCTTCTTGTAATTTGTGCTGATGATGTCGATATTCATCATTCTGTGTCTTAAGTTGTGAATTTTCACGACCAAGTCTATCTTGCTCTCTCATGATTGCGTCAACAAACTTCCGAACGTCTTTATCTGCAGATTTCAGAGTGTCTTTTGCTTTAGTATAACTTGGGTCATGCTCCCAATCAACACATGTGCTTTGTGAATCGCCCATTTCCTACAATTGAAATTTTCTGTCTTCAATAATAATTGATGCACAAATTTGTAACTCACGGGTAATGACGACAATGTAAGTAAAACTAGATGGGGCTGTTGGATACAACAGTTATCCCAAAACTTTGCACGTAAAACGACTTCCCTCCAAGTCCAAAATTTCTGCAGTCTAGAGTAATGACAGTCCGAAACTACAGTGATCCATGTACTCTAAACAGTTGTTTAAGACACTGGGTATAATTTTTCCTGCCATTTTTGAAAACAAATCATCGACAGTTTCCATTTTTTCTTAATAGGAATTCAAGGGTATATAGTTGTTAGGTAGATTTCCAAAATAAGGTGTTCTTTTAGACTCTCAGGAAATTTACCAAACTTGGAATCAAATATTTTTAAAATCCAATTAGTGAAAATGTTTGTTGTAATTAAAACAAATTTTTAATTTATGGTTTTAATGTCAATGACATGTCCAAAAACTTTCAAGAAATATACCAACACTGGGATCAAATGTAAAATCAAATAAGGGACATGTGTGTCCTAATTAAAACAAATAGTAAACGTATTATTGCATAGCAGATTAAAAAAAACCGGTAAGTGGTCTATGATGTTTTCAGGAAACTAGAATCAAATATTTTTGAAATCCAATTGGTGAAAATGTGTGTCCGAATCAAAACAAATTCTAAAAGCACGGCTGACTGTTAGTCCTCGAGAGTATTCACCAACCCAGTAGCCAGTACTTAGGTGCTGACCCGAAAACCGAATTTCTTTGGAAACATGCAATATTTAAATTTTAGTAAATTTTGTTTAAAACTAAGGAGTATCTCCCTCTTGCATAGCTCTGTCCTTAGCTGATTTTTGCTTTTCTATTTAGATCTTATTGGTTATTTGTTCTCTATCAGTTTTACACCTATTTCGGTAATATTTTGATTTTATCTGCACTGAAGAGACATAAGTTGTCGAAATGCGCATATGCAGAACCTAAATTCACAGTAACCTCGGTATTTTGTTATTTGTTACCACTGGGCCGATGCCACTGCTGGTGGACTGTTAGTCCCCGAGAGTATTCACCAACCCAGTAGCCGTGTACTTCGGTGCAGGCCCGAAAACCGAATTTCTTTGGAAACATGCATTATCTAAATTTTAGTAAATTACACCGTGATCAATACAACATGTGGGGACGGTGATTGGTAGAGTACGGGGACGGTGATTTAGAAGCGGGCAGAGTCGTGTAGGTTGGCTTTTTTGAGTAGATTCTGGCAGATTATGCAATAATTTCTCATTGATGTAGTTTTAACGGAACATTAGGATAATTTACGAATTGATGTAGCCTAGTTTCCATGCTCAATACGCCCTGGAAGTATGCACACACTTAACGAATGTACAAGAGGGTAGAGAATTTAGAAACGGCACCTACTGTCCCGATATTTTTAGCCATTTTACGTCTTTTTAACCTATCATTTTTACTCCAGCAAATGTGATAGAACGAGAGAGGTTTCATGTATCATCAGAATATCTCAAAGGTTGTTTTCAACGCAAATGTAATGTTGCGTATGGGGACGGAGATTGATTTTTTTTATTCTTTTTTTTTTTAGATATAAGACCTTCTTAATTGATAGATTATGTTCAACAATTTAAACTTCTTTAAAGTTTTCGTGAAATTAAATTCGAGTTAATATTGTAAATTGATGTGAAGGGTGTCTAGAATACAAAATATTAACATGGCAACCACTAAGTTATTGGCAATGGAACCAAATTTAGAGCAAAGTGGCACTAAATTGTTATGGTAACCAAGTTGCATACCAAAAGAAAAAAAGAAAATTTCGGTCAAAAGTCATTGGTCAGAAATATTCGGAGAATAGCATGAGATGTAAGACATAATCGAAGAATTCACATAAAACCCAGCCACTTCGTTTTGGACAAAAATGGGCAAAAGACAATGGAAGAATATGGTGTACATGCACATTAGAAAAGTCTCTACAAATACGGAACCACGCAATGGAACAACGGCTTCTTTGCGTTCTTTGTCTTGAAGTCAATATGAGGCCTTCAATAATGAGATTGCTCAAACCCCCTAATAAGTCGAAGACGGTCCTAGCACCGGTTTGAGTGTAAAAGCATTAATGTCCTATGCTAATGGACAGATACAACTTATAGACAGACACTCAAGTCGATTGTAAGGAAAATAGTGAGATATGGGCACTACAAACAGCTGGCCAGAATAACATTCGTATAGTACACAAAGAAATATAAAATGAAACAATTTGAAAGTATGATAGTATCAGCAATGAAAGGAGATCCATATGAGAATTTCTCTGAAGGATGGTTTATGACCAGTGAGATTAGAATACTTTGAAAGAGCTATTGTTCGTGGGGATCCAATTTTTATAGATTTCGTGGTTCGGTAAAACCACAGAATTCAAGTCTCAACGAACTGTATTTTCCCCTAGAGTGTTACTACTTTTAGAATTCCAACCTAATGCATTTTTATCCTAGAGTTGTAATGCACAGACTATACGAAACAACGAATGTCGACACGGTATCTCGAAATAATGATACTTATAAAAACCACGAAATTGTTGTCCACGAAAAAAGGTACTTTTACAGTATTTATTTTCACTTGCACCCAGATTAAATTATTTGCAAAATCGCTCAACCACCCCCCATGAAAATAAAATGGTCCTCCCCTAACCCCACTACTTTAAAGGATATTGAGTGTTTTGTCCACCTGGCATAGATAGTCAGGGTGAACTTTTACCAACACTATATATATGCGTCGCAAGCTTTTTATTCAACATCTAAGAAACCACTGAAAGAAAACTTGGTTACAATGGTCTTTGGGTATAGTCCCCTTCACAACAAGTGTCCGTTATTTCCGCATCTCATTCAAGATGTCCGCAAGCAGGGAATATATAGTTTTACATTGAACATGATCGGGAAAACTCTTATGGGAAATTCATTCAAACATCTCGGACCTTTGGCACTAGGCGAAAACTTGGTCATGATAGTCCCTGAGTGGTACCTTTATAAAGAATGTCTATAATTCAAGACGACCAAGTCCCCTTTATAAATAATGTCCGGCACGTGTGTATCTTATCCAAAATGACCGCCACTGGAAAATAGAGTACCTTTACTTAGTTTTGCATTGGCCCCTGTGAGAAAACACATTTAAAGACAATGCCTCTGCTGGTTGACTGTTAGTTCCCGAGGGTATTCAACAACTCAGCAGTTAGTACGTCGGCGCTGACCTGAAATCCGATTTTATCTGAAAACTTGCAACACATAAATTTAAAAAGAAAATGCTTAAAACTAAGGAGTATCTATCTCTTGCATAGCTCTGTCCTTACCTGATTTTGGCATTCCATTTGATCGTTTTGGTTATTTGTGCTGTATTAGATTTTACAAATTTTCGGATCATGGTCTTCCAAATATTTTGATTTTATCTGCACTGAAGAGACATAAGTTGCCTAAATGACTATATGCTGAAACTAAATTTACAGTATCTTCAGTATATTTTGTCATTTTTTTAAAGATCTTCTACTCTGAAACTACTTCGACACTTTGTACCAATCTTATTCACACGGAAAATATACATCATATGCAAGATATCCTCCAGCAGGACACAAGTTTTAACATTGGACACTAAAGGAGAAATGATAGATCCTCTAGTCTGACACCGAACATTTCACAAAAGTCCTTGCTTTGCTTTTTGTGTGGAATATTATTATTGCAAAATACGCCATTTAAAAGGCACTAGATTGACTGCTTAATGAAGGAGATGGACATTGAAGTAGTTGATATGGGAAAAAGCCGCAGGTTTTCAAAAAACGTTTTTTGAAAACCGCAGATTTTTCCCCATATTAACTACTACCTAGGGCACTATAGAAAAAAAACAAACATGTAAGATTTGTTATTCACTACAGTTGAGACGGGTAAAACGGGCTAGATTTTTAATGAGGTCTTAGTTCACTCACATTTTTTACGTTGCTTGCGGTTTAAGCATTTTATAAGTAAAACAAAAATCTTAAAGGAGTAAAAAGTAAATTAGGACTTGGTACTGTATTTCAGGTAGGAGGGCGCATAACCGTTTTGGTAAGTAATAATGTTTGACTTTTATAATAAAATCAGGTAAAAAAATGCTTGCATATGATTTGACCAATCTAAAAAAAATAAAAACAAAGGTGTATGGTTTCTACGAAATACTTGACATTCAAGGGGAAATCGTATATTTATA
>MJUU01057910.1:5453-73335 GCA_002080025.1 Modiolus philippinarum | reverse complement strand
TGAAAGTGTAAGCAATGATTTGACGTGAGTTGCTAGAGATAAATTATAACAGTCGTAAACTATTTTTCCGTTTGTGTAGACTGTCATTTGACTAAGAAAATTTGTTACATCTGAAATAACGGATACTGTGTCGTTGTCCGGTGCTGCTCCGTCAGCTAGTTTATCTACTTTAAACTTGATTAAAAAATACCCATTATACCAGTCATAAAACGAAGCCTTATCATTTATGCTAAATTTGTAGTCCGTTTTTGTTTGTTGATGAGCATTTTGTGGAGACACTATAGGAGTATCTAGTAAAAAGTTACAATACTCATATCTATCACAGAACTGTGTTCCTCTAAACATTTTTCTATTACTGGATTATTATTTTTATTTCTTATATAAAAATGATAGAGTTTATAAGCAGTGTCTTAAACAGGTTAAACAAGAGTCTTGAGCGTTGGAAAAAGAGTAAAACCTATAAGATTTTTGTTTTACTTATGAGATGCTTAAACCGCAAGCAACGTAAAAAATGTGAGTGAATTAAGAATTTAGCCCGTTTTACCCGTCTCAACTGTAGTGAATAACAATTGCTTATTTTCGTTAGTCCCGTAGATAGTAGTTAACTATGGGGAAAAGCCGTAGGTTTTCAAAAAACGTTTTTTGAAAACCTACGGCTTTTCCCCATAGTTAACTACTCATTTGAACATGTTTTGAAAATGGCCGAACCTAAGAACAAAACTCACGGCTAAATAACCTTATTCCTTCAAGAAAAACGACGGGATATGGAGTACATAACAGAGACAAAATGCGAATGATTAAAAGCAATGAGTTTACCTACTTGCTGACCGTGACAACTAGTTATTGCATTCATGTGTGTCTCAAAAACATATTTATATCAATCCATGTTTTTTTATAGTTTAAATTATCAGATAAAATGAAATCAACTGGACTATTTACAGCAAAGTAAAATAAGCAATGACGAAAAATTCATGTTTGTTACGAGTTTATTGGTTACTCTATTCATAAGGTTTCAAAAAGTTTCACATCTTTCTAGGATTATGTAATATATATGCATGTTTGAAAATCAGTGAAAAAAAAACATTTCCTCGGTGAGATTCGAACCTTTTTCATGAATATGGAGAATACAAGTTCGATGAATGTTACTGTCCTCCTTGGAAAGCTTAACATGGATAGTAATAATTACAAAATTCATCTTTTTTTTTATTTGCAAATAATAAAATATAGAGGTTCACATTCCGGCGGGTAACTTTGTTTAACATTTAACCCTTTTTGGAATTCACGCTCTGAAAAATGTGTCAGGCAAGTCTGCATAACATTAAATATGGGCGCCATCGGGGAGCATACATGTAGTTTAATATTACGGCATACGCCATGTGGGAAAGCATTCAATATTTTTTCCTCTGAAACAACAAAGCCAATTGAATCGAACTTGTTCACAAAATTCCTTGGTCTTTAATTTCCCTTTAAAAAATGTCTGACAAGTCTGCACTTCCTCCTACATTGCCAACAGTTTGGAACTTAGTTTAACATTTGACATTATTGATAATCATGTTGAAAGTTTTTTTTTCTTTGAAACTATTAGGCCAATTGGAACCAAACTAGTTACCTTAGTTGCCCCCTTCAAAAAGGCGACCAGTAAGTCTTCACCATATCCAAAATCGTTGCCATCAGAAGATATAGTTACAATTTAAACAAATAATATCAAGGTCTATTCACAAACTTGAAAAGGAGACATTTTATCATTAGGTTATTTGGACTGTCTCGTGGTGTCAGTTATGACAAAGGTGAGCGATACAGGTTCAGTCTCTTGGCCTCTAGTTTTTATATTGGACAGACTTGCTTATCTTGGTTATCACAAAATTATCTTCCTGTTAGAGTCTTCAAGTTGCTTAGAACACAGCTTGGGATGATGGATGTAGATTTTAATTGAAACAGGATCTCGGGATGTCAGTTCTTGACCATTGTTTTAATTCTAAAGTCTCGATACTCTTTGAATTAAAAAAATCTGCACATTTTTTCTTAGTCCGTGAAACTAATTTTTATGTATAAAAAACTTGAGTTGTGTTCGTGTTTGTTATCACTTAGACAACTTGAGAAATATGCATGGACTTCCAAATTTAGATTGAACTATCTTTTCACTTTAGAATACATGTTAGAAGTGTAAAATTATCGTGGCTTATCAAAATATCACTTAATATTAATATTAACTCGAACTTTAACTCCAATTTTAGCTCTAACTCGAAACGTAACTCGATAGATGGTACAAGAAAATCAAGAATTCGAGTTAAATATAACTCGACTTTTAACTCGAACTGTAACTCGAACTTTAACTCGAAGTGTAACTCGAACTCGAACTTTAACTCGAACTGTAACTCGAACTTTACCTCGAACTCGATGGTTATCCACACCCCTCAACGAGTGGCACCTGTCACACTGCCAGTGAAAAGTCCGGTTTTGTCACAGTCGGTGTTAGTCAGTCCGGTAACAATCTCTGTATCTAACCAAAGATATCTGTTCTCATTTGTGAAACAGAAGCATTGTAATGGTCTGTCAAATCGTATTGACGACCGTAAAACTTGCAACAGTGAATGAACATACCCTTAATGTATATGTTTTTGTGACAGTAATTTCGCTCTGTTGACAAAATCGCTGTACAGACTACAGGCACGGCAATAGCGAAAGAGCTGTGAAATATACACAGCATATGCCGTAGAAGTGGGAATATTACTGCTCAAAAACGGGAAGTTCACTATTGGAAAGTCGAAATCATCACGCTTGTCGTAAAATTTTGTTTTCAGACGTCCAGAGTTGTCAATGTAGAGGTATAGGTCCAGGTATGATGCTGATGATGGTGTATCAGTGGTCTCTTTAATTTCGAGTTCATTTGGGTATATAAGATGAAGGTTATCCTTACATTGAGGATTGTTCAATGAAAGAACATCATCTATATAACGGAAACTGAAATTAAAGGATTTGGCTAGCTTATTGTTTTTTTTTTCTTAACTGGCCCTTGTATGAACACGGCTTCATACGAATAAAGATACAAATCTGCTAAAAGAGGCGCACAATTAGTCCCCATAGGTATCCCTATTATCTGCTGGAAAACTTGTCCTCCAAATTCTACAAATATATTATCAATCAAGAATTCCAGCATTGCAATGACATCTTCCTCTGTATGCTTTTTGTATGAATCAGTGTGATGTTTAACAAAATAGGCCCCATCTTTATTAATCACTAAAAATGAGTATCTTCTTTCACCCTTTCTAGTACAGGAATACTGATGTATTAAATCCCGGAGTACTGACTTTAGCTTATCGTGTGGAAAAGTAGTATAGAGAGTAGAACTAGAGGCTAAGAGACTAAGCCTGTATCGCTCACCTGTCAAAATGCTTAAAAATGATGTTTTCTTACGAATGGGGTCAAATGTTTAGCTATGTTCTTCATTAGCACCCGCATTTTTGTCTGATCCTATTGAAATGAAAAAAATTTTGCAAAGGACCTATACATTAAGTTAAACTTGCTTGATTAGTTTCAGAGATGATGATTATAAGGATGGTTATCTCATTTCTGGCTCCAATGTTAAACTATGTAGTGCACTGGAGGCCATGTTTTTTCTCCGATGGAAATGAAATGAGCAATTTTTGTAAAGTACCTTCCATACATCCTTACTGTAAGGATTGGTTGAATTTGCTTCAGTGGTATTAGAGGAAAAAAAGTGATTTTCCCTTTGGGTCCAATGTTAAACGATGTTCAGTGATGGCAGCCATGTTTTTTATGGGATCGAAAACTTATTGGCAATCTATGTAAAGGACCTTCCATACATCATTCCTGTAACGTTTGGTTCAATTTGCTTCAGTAGCTTTAGAGGAGATAGCAAATATATGCTTTTCCCATAGGGTCCCATGCTTTATTAAAACTTTGTTCTGCACTGGTGGCCATGTTATTTGGTAGATTGGAAAAATGTTGGTAATCTAAGTAAAGGACCTTCAATACATCATTCCTCTAAACTTTGATTCAATTTCTTTCAGTAGCTTCAGAGGAGATAGCAAATTTATACTTTTTCCATAGGGTCCAATGTTAAACTATGTTCTGCGCTGGCGGCCATGTTTTTAGCGGATCGGTAAAATTTTAGCAAACTAAGTAAAAGACCTTTCATACATCATTCCTGTAAAGTTTGGTTCAATTTGCTTCAGTAGCTTTAGAGGAGATAGCAAATATATGCTTCTCCCATAGGGTCCAATGTTAAACTATAATCTGCGCTGGCGGACATGTTTTTTGGCGGATCGGAGAAATTTCGGCAATCTAAGTAAAGGACCTTCCATACATCATTCCAGTAAAGTTTGCTTCAGTTTTGTTCAGTTGTTTCAGAAGAGATAGCAAAATGTGCATTTTCCCATAGGGTCCCATGTTAAACTATATTCGGCCCTGGCGGCCATGTTTTTGGCGGATCAGAAAAAATTCGGCAAACTAAGTAAAGAACCTTCCATACATCATTCCTAAAAAAGTTGATTTAATTTGCTTTGGTAGCTTCAGATGAAATAGCAAATATATGCTTTTCCCATAGGTTCCCATGTTAAACTATGTTCTGCGCTTGCGGCCATGTTGTTTAGCTGATCGGCAAAATTTCGGCAAACTAAGAAAAGGACCTTCCATACATCATTCCTGTAAAGTTTGGTTCAATTCGCTTCGGTAGCTTTAGAGGAGAAAGCAAATATATGCTTCTTCTATAGGGTCCCGTAATAAACTATGATCTGCGCTGGCGGCCATATTTTTTGGCGGACCGGAAAAATTTTGGCAATCTAAGTAAAGGACCTTCCACACATCATTCCTGTAAAGTTTGGTAGAGATAGCCAAATGTGCATTTTCCCACAGGGTCCCATGTTAAACTATGTTCGGCCCTGGTGGCCATGTTTTTGGCGGATCGGAAAAATTTCGGCAATCTTTGTGAAGGACCTACCATACATCAATCCTGTAAAGTTTTGTTAAAATTGGTTCTGTGGTTTCAGAGGAGATAGTCAAAATGTGAAAAGTTTACAAACGACGACGACAACGGACGACAACGGACGACAGACGCCAAGTGATGCCAAAAGCTAAAAATCAAATGTTTTGACACTGTTGCAGTGGTTGAGTTCAGTTGAAGATAGATATTCTAATAAGTCTTTTGAGTTTTTGAGAATCCATATGTTGTAATTGTCACATAGCTGGAGGCACTAGTAACTCATTCCAATGAGAAACATCGGTCAGTTATCTCCCTGTACCAAGTTAGTTGCATGGTTCAAAGTGGAGATAATTTTAATTAGCATATCAAAAATTTTACGAAAGGATATGGAGTAAATGAACATGAGACCTTAACACATATGTTTACTCCAACTGCAATAAATTTACTGAGCTGTATGGCCATTTCGGAAATTAATTCCTCATCAGCAGCACTAAAACCCAAACAAAGGAAATCCATAATATCAAAAATTGTTTAAAATGCATAAAACCAAACGAAATCCCAATTATCAGTATTATCAAATATAGCTAAGGACAAAACTACGATGGTGGGAGTTGATATTAAAAGAAAATATATCTCCACTATGACTATATATAAAAAACTTGGTACAGGGAGAAAACTGACCGACGTTTCTCATTTAAATATGCTATTACAATCATTGAGAATCTTTTTCCACCCATTTCTAAAGCTATCAATTAGTGTAGATAACTTAAATGTGCGGAATTTCATGGGAGCTACCAAAATCATATTTGTTGATTGATGTTGTAGTATTGCACTTTAAAAAACATGAGAATTTCAAAATCCCATGGAAACTTAAAGAAACGCTGTTGATTTCAAGATGAAGAACAACAATAAAAGCGTTGTTCCACTGCTCAGTTTTAGCCATATATTTGTAGAAACTTTGTCCCATTAGCACGTTTCTGTCGTTTTTTGAAAGTTGAAAGTCATGACCAATTTTGAATACTGTTTAACCAAATGTTAAGAACTGCAGTTCAAACGGAATATTAAAGATTTATTTTTGAAGTGAGAAAATTAATACTAAAATTTGAAAAAACCAAGTCGACGAATAAATATAACTTTTTTAAGGAACCCGTTTTTTTGTTGGTTCAAACTACACAACATATGCAAAGCTTGATATGCACTTTTCGACAAATATCTCATCATTTGTGCTGGAAGCCTCAAGCATTGGTCACAAAACAATACCCGAAGTTGAAGAACAAAACATTTAAATTCCGGATTTTTAAATGAGGGTGTAATGTGTGAAACTTGTGAATCGGGATAGGCTTGCCCTTTTGGAGCACTGTAACTGTGGATGGTCAAAATCCTTGTGCTTTATTTTTGTCACACCCAGCTTTGTTAATTTGGGTAATAACAAAATTGCCAAACTGAGTTGTCAAGAATCAAAGTCTGTTTAAGAGGCAAATAGACAAAGCAAATGTAAAACCATCGGGTAAATTGTCAACCGCAATTTTCTAACTTGGTTCAGGCACTGATATCTATTAAAAAACTTTTGTAATGATCTTATCAGACGGAATTTTTTGAAACCTTGATTAATAAGGCGTTCACGGAGATAACTATTTCTAATAAGACAGTCTGTGTAATTTGTGCTAGGTCTCACGTAACTAATCAACTTTGAATCATACAGTCCGTAAGCATGAGAAAATGGAATATAAATGTCTATGTTAGGGACATAGATAATTCTGAAATTAAAACTTTTTTCTTTTTCTTTTTGCCTTCTTTTGTTTTGCCTCTATAGTGTTGGCGTTTTTGGGGTTTTTTTTATGTGAATTTCACTTTGGCTTGCCGGTTCAATATTTGATCATATTTGTCTGCAGCTTTGTTGGACGAAATGTGAACAGGTTGCCAAAACGTTGGTCGTTAAGACCTAAAGTGTAATGTTCGTTCTCGGTATGAAGATAGTTTCGTTTTTACTTTTATTGATGCCTGACACTGTAATAAATGTACTATTGTACACTTATTTTGGTATCATATAGATCAATATTGCTACTGGACTTTGCATTGAATTGCTCTTTTTAGCATTTTGTAGCTTTTCAAACCATTGGGTATTATTATTTTAGTTTCTTAGGTGGTTAGCTAACACTTCTGAACAGTAACTCTTACGAGATATTTTTTTTCTTTTTGACATTTTGTAAGCTTATCAATCCATTTTGGTGTCTAGATGTTTCTTAAGTATAGAAAAAGACATCCATGGCAGCGATTGTAAAACAAAAAAACTTTTGCCTGTTAATTTTATGTTTGTTGACAACCCCACAAACATGGATGATGATAAGCATGGATGTAGAGTTCCTCGACAACTAGCTAGCAATTAGCAATTAGCTCAAACATGTGCTAAGTCTTGAACTTACCGTAAGGTATGAATAAAGCTTCATGGTGACTTCAAGAAGAAGAACAACAATAAAAGAGCTGTTCGATTGCTTTGTTTAATCATGTATTTGTTGAGACTTTGTCTCATGTGCATTTTTCCCCATTTCCCTTTATTGCTTATCCACCTACAACCAAAAGATGCGTAGAGACACTTTTCATGATATTTTAGCTGTTCTTATATAAAATAGAAAAATATGAGCTAAGCTCAGTAATATCATACCCCCTCCCCCGTTGAAATCGGGAAAAAAATCTAATCAAATTTTCAAATTCCTAGTGAACAATGGCAATTTATACTGAACATTCTGTGAAAGTTTCAGTGAATTTCATCAAGTTGTTTTGGAGAAGTTGTCGCCACAAACTAGATATCCTTTGGCGGACGGACGAAAAAATGGACGGACAGACACCATGATCATTATAAATCGCTCACTAAAGTGGGGGGGGGGGGGTATAAAAATGACAATATCTTGTTGAAAGAGACACAAGATTTATCCAAACCATTCTAATACCTTTACTAGCTATTAAACTGTATGTATAGATTTGTCTTTACCACCAACATAGATGAAATATTGCTAAATTTGACAGTTTGTATTTACTAGAATATGCATGACTGCCGTATACACTGTCCATCAAAATCAACTTTTAACATACTATCGAATACTAGTATATGTCAGAGTTTTTTTTAACTCATTTGTCTCTTTTTTATTAGGTATTGGTTTTTAAGTTTAATTTGTTCATATGTATGTCTGATATTTCGTTTATTCATCTCTTTCTGAATCCGAACTTATTTATGAATCTCTAATGTTTGTTGGTATAACTAATTCTATTTTTCATAAATAACTCACAACGGAGGTACCAAACTTTAATATCTGCCATTTGGAAAACTCTTCAGAACAGATCAAATCAAAACATTTGGAAGACCATGAACTGGATGCAGAAGATCATATTGAGAGGGGACGGGCTATCTGCAGGTAAGACAACATACCACCTTAAAATGTGAATAAACACTTTTTTCCTGCTTCTATTTTACTTTTTTTGATTACCTGATTCGAAAGTAATCATAGCGCGCAAGTATTAAATTGTTCTTTTCCAAAATATATTCAACAGTAATTTTTACGAGATTAAAAATCGTAAGACAAAACGTTCGAAAAGTTCTTTTTTAAAAAATATTTATCAATTGTCACCACCAGATTGGCTTCATATTACCACAATTAAAGATATAAATAAATAGTTACCCATCATGTAGCTTAATGTTTAATGTCATTCTGTTTGTTGCTAAATATTAACTTGTCACTAGCAAATAGAAATGCTGTTGAGTTGCTACTTGACATAACCGCAATGGATGGGGAGGTTTGGCGCAACATAAAACCGTTTTAACCCACCATTTCTTTTGAAATGCCTGTACCAAGTCCGAACCATTGCGATTGACAATTTTCTGCTGGTTTTACACCTGCTTTGTCTATTTGCCTCTTGGACTTCGGCTCTTGACAGCTTTGTTAGGTAATTTTGTTATTACCCCCAATATTGTATCTTTTTATCGATTTTCACTGTACACAATACTTCAAGCACGTAAGATGAAACACAGTACTTATTTGGTAAAAAAACGGAAATACGTTTCATCATAATCAGATAAAAAAGAAACAAAAATCCCACAAACTAAAATGCTTCCTCCAAAAGCATTTAAACTGAAAACAATTGAAGTACAAATACACAGAAAGATTTATACGTCAAAATTGTGATTGAGTCGTCAGTGTAGTTAAAAATTTTTAAAACTTTCACACTATCAGCTCACTACTGATAACACGAAAACCGTCGAAATATCATTATACATAAATATAGTAAATATATCGTTGTAATCCTTATAGTAAGGTTTTTAGTACAGAGATGAGTTAAAAATTATCGACATGACTTAGAGTATACTGGTATTATTTCAAGTGTTTGGTATACAAATGTGATGTAATGCAGAAAGTTACGTCCAAGTGATAAAAAGATGATGTACAATTTTCAAAATGTATTTTAGAATTACAAAAATACCCAAGTTGTATAATAAACAGCAAATTTTGTTCTACTGTACACGTGTTTCAAGGAGTAACCTCTCATTTGCAGCATTTGAATTAAATAATAATAGCATTGAACTGTTACTTCCAAATTGTAGAAAAAGATGAGATGACGTTCTCTAACACTGTTTCCCGTTTATTACGTATATTTTTCAAATCGAGAAATTGTCACATTTAAAGATCGAAGTTTATTGAGAACTTTAAAATGTGAAAATTCAAGGTTTACCGAGAACTTTAAATTGCTAAAATTTAACTATCGAGATTTAAGAAATTCCATTCCCAAAATATGCCGCCATTTTGTTGCTATCATCGTTGCTATGTGTATGATTGCAATATTCATTAAAAGGGATGTTGAGTGAATTTCTTAAAATAAATATGACATTTAACCTACTGATTTAGAAATTATAGTCATGGAAATGTAAAAACTATTGCACCAAACAACGATTCGGGTGTTAATATCATAAGTATTCAGTCGCACTTTTTCTGGAAATTGCCACGAGATATTTACATGATTTGCCAATCCAAAACACAGAACAAATCTATCCCCGTGTTAGGTATCAGTTTTATAACACTTCAGCCATGACGTGTTTAAATTTGCTTAGAAATTAAAAAAAATATATTATTACGTAGTGAATTTGACTAAATTGGTCAAAATCATATCACCTGATATTCAATTAATTTTTTAATTGTTTGAATAAAACAATATTGACTGATTAGATCATTGATTCTGCAACTGTCGTCCTGACAAAAATGTGATAGTGCAACATTGTTCGGTAAACCAAACATTTCAAAAGGAAATGACGTTGCACTGGCAGCTGTGCTTAGTGGAATAGGATTTCATATTTCTATATAATGAGGGTTGAAGAATTGAGTCATTTACTTTACAGGTTATATAAATCAGTGGATGACGCCATAGACCTCTAATACTGTACTAGTAGCTAATTCTTGCTCCCTGCATTTCGGTGTGTAGAGTTCGGAGTATTAAACACAGAAGTAATGACAATTTCACTTGTTTTGTTATTCTAAAAAAAAATCGGTGAAATGCCTACCAATTTACATGTATGCTAATTATTATGAAACACAACAATTACTAGTCTTTTGTATTTGTCGATATGAGTTTTAATAGACCTAAATATAGTATATCCTTCCGGATCAACTGGATTGCGATATTTCCCCAGTTTAGATTTTATCTGCACTGAAGAGACATGAGTTGTCAAAATGCACATATGCAGAAATTAAATTCACAGTAACTTCGGTATTTTGTTATTCGAGATAGTTAAATTTGTGATTTTCAACATGCGAGCTTTAGCGAGCATGTTAAAATCAGAAATTAAACTATCAAGAATGGAGAAATATCGTAATCCAAGAGCTAACGGAAGGATATATTGTCTGTCCAATGACTTTTACTGTGTTTTAGGTGCATATTCGATGGTTCAGCACGGTTGTCAACGTTTGCCGCGCTATCTGCAAGCCTAGTTACTATGACATCACAACAGACTTTATGAATGAAATGCAACGTTGCGGGAAACATCACGCAGAAATTTAACCAACGTGTGGATTAAAAATAATACGTATTTTTAACCAACTAGGTTAACACGCTAAGAATTGGAGAAGTATCAATATTAACCTCCTACCGCTTCTATCAATATTAATGAATGAGGGAAATAAGAAAATTACTAACAGAGTTTCAGAAAGGCAAAAAGACAAAGGAGGTGCAATACCACCGAAAAAATTACTTACCGCAATTTTCCTTAATTTTATGTCTATTAAAACTAATACTAGTATTGGCCTCAGCAAAAGATTATTATATAAAAGTGTACTATTGTAAACTCCCCTAGGTTCAATGAAAATAGCGTAATTGTAGCAAATATGGTTTTATAGATACCACTTCGATATTTTATTCTAGATTCGTGTCGTCCTGGATTTGACATTATCGATTTTGACTTTATCCTAGATTGCAATTGACTCCTTGACAGTGTGACGGGTACTTTTAACAGAGCATTACATGTTTACCCGTCCGAAGCAGATGATGCCACTCTCAGATTTATGGGAGTTTGGTTTTGAGTTTTTATTTCTTTGTTTTGTGGCTGTCTTGTGTCATTGTTTTTCTGCGTTTGACCATTTTTCTAGACTTTTGATATTTGTAATAACCAATATTTTTTCCTTCGGTATTCTACTGCTGTTGTATGTCTCCTTGGTGCATGAAGAGATGATTTGGAATAAATGTACAGCTAGTTCTCACCATTAGTGATAAGAAATAGATAGATGGATTGCTTTTTTAACGTTCAACTAATAAAATTGCAGTAGCGTTTAGGCGGACAAGATATTGAGCAATACGAATAGAACAGAACATTTAAAAACGTCATTAGACAAATGCATGGTACTGTAACGTTGTATTTACAAATTAGAATTCATCTTAACTCACCAAAGCTCTAAAAAGAGATCGGCGTTTCTGTGGTATTCCGGAATAGCACAGAAACTATCAAAGCAGTTTGTGTGTGTACCTTTGGATCGACGTCGTCATTTGTTACCAAAATATGTTCAACAAGCTCTGTGCGTGTTTTGTTAACTCATTATACAGCCGAGATAACAGTAAACACCTACAATGGCCGAAAACTACAATCACATGCCACAATTCACAGGGGAACTGCACCAAAAAAAAAAACATAACATATTAGTTACATACGTAAATAACGATAGGAACTCGTGATAGCCGGATTTGGTATCGGCACTAGCAAAAGCTAGAGGTAGGGTTAAACCGGTTCATGTGTACCTAAACCTCCCCTTTCTTAATCCCGTTTCCCTTTACTATCCTCGTCTATCCGGTTTTCGACCTACTAAGCGTCGATTGTGACGTCATAATTTTAGTTGAAATAGCACGTCTAGGTCGAATACTTAAGTTGGTCGAAAATAGGATGTTTGACGATATAATAAACATAAGAACAAACCCCAATACAGGTAGACTACTAACTCTATGACAACTATCTTGAAAAAAAAAAAGAATATGACAAAACGTGATTTAGAAAGATGGGTCAGAGAGTGCTCGCCGCTAAACTGCAGGCTAGCTCAAGGAACTTAGTCTGCTGGTAAATCACTTTCGCACTACGGAAGAAAAGTCAAACTCAAAACTCCCGAAGGATTTGGTAAAGAGTCTTCATGTATTTCAGTAGACAATGTCAGTATCAGTGAGAGGCCAATATATGTGTAAAATCTTAAGGTCACTGGAATCCAAAGCCAATTTAACGGATTGACATAGAACATCCCGTCGATATTCAATATTGCATAAAGTGTGTAAGTTACGTCCCAGTTTCACTGGATTTTTTATTAGTGTCTGGCGTTTGTTCACATTTCAAGGGTAAGAAATGCCGTTAAGAAATGCCCTTTGTAATAAGTTGTTTTCGAGTCACTCCATATTTAGATATCAAATGTTCATATCTTCTGTATATCTTCTTAAAGTATGTAATAATTTACGAAATCTGTAACACTGTTGTAAAAGCTTAGATGTGAGAGTCAGGTCACGCTCATGAAAACCGTCAAAGTTAGAACAAACGCGTGCAAATCGTACAAGTTGAGATATGATAAGATAGAGCTAAAGGAACGTCGATGTCTGAAAAGGAAAATTTAGTAATTGTGAAATCGAGATCATCCCTTTATCATAAATTTTTGTTTTTATTTTAGAGTCAATGGTGATACTAAGATCTAGAAAAGGGCAGTATTTAGAATCTTTAGGTTCAGTTCTTGAGGGCAAATGATGTGGACATAATCTAAAAACTGGGGATTGTCTATAGTAAGGATATCGTCAATATACCTGCTGTTATCATAGAAAATTAAAATAGGTTTATCACTGTTACGTATAGTTTCATTTTTGAGTCTTTTCATGGAGTCTCGTTCGTAACAGAACAGAAAAAATATCTGCAATGAGAGGGGCACAATTAGTACCCATGGGGATTCCGATGACCTGTTTATAAACACGTTTTTTTACATAGTTATGTAAAATTTTCTGAAAACAATGCTGCATCTTTCATTCTTTTGTAACGCATGCCAATGTTTTTTTTATTTTCTTTTTTTATGGTTTGAGAAGAGTTGCTATAACTTTATTTTTCTTGTCTCCTGTTTTACTTTCAAATAATTTTTATTAATTAATAAGAAAAAGAAGGGAAACGGGGAATGTGTCAAAGAGACAACGACCCTAAGGGGAGCAATAACAACTCAAAGCCACCATAAGATCTTCAATGAACGGTGAGGAAACCCCACACCCAACGGTAGGTCGGAGTTGGCCCCTAAATCAAAGAGTAATCAAGTTCAGCGAAATAAGCATCTTCCTAGACTCCGATAGACATAAAGTGAACTAACTAGAAAACAAACAAGACACACAAAGGCTTAATAAATTTCCTGACTTAGGACAGGCGCAAACCTGCTGCGGCGGGGTTAAACTAGTTTTATTGGGCCCAAACCTTCCCCTATAGCCAATGTGATAAATAAAAAAAACGATCGTAACAACAGTAAAAACAACAGTAATGGCTATTTTATCTTCCATAATATAAATAATTTATATCCTCTTTTAATGAGCTTTTATTTACAGCCTTGTATAAGTCTAAAAACTCGTCCATTTCATTTGTACTAAATACTCGAGAAATTATAGATGTACAATCAAAAATTATTGATAATTTACCTAATGAAAATAATGTTGATTATACCACATATAATTTTCTCGCAAGTGGTTTGAGGAATAAAAAACTGGGAATTTTTTTACTGCTACATGCACTAAAAATTTACAAAATCCCCGAAATTGTATTGTGTGAATTGATCACTTTGATCGTCTTATCATTTTAAACCGGAAGACACATTGTTTCCCTGTGTGGTACTCCACTGTATATTGGGCATTTTATTTTTCCGATAGTGCAAATCTAAATACGTATACACGAAACATTTACTTAGCAAATTAGAATTTTGAAATCACTAGAAAATGCCATACTCTGTACATTTGATGGATCTACGATGTATACATGAAATACTTGATTCAGCCAACAGGGCCCCAGAAGGAAATATTTCACATGCATACGAAATTTTACATTCATCTCAAAAATACATCTTAGTTTTTAAACTGATTTTCAAAACAATGAATTTAAATTCTACGAAAAAAAATTCTAAAGAGTGCAGCAGCTTTGGATGAACTTGCAGATTTCAGAATGTTTGAAAGTATACTGAAGCAATTAAAGATATAATCAATACCCAAGTTGCATAAGAAACGGTAAATTTCGTTATGGCCCTGTCTCACTATAATGCACAGCGCCAACGTGTGCCGACGTTTGGAAATATTTTCGTACACGCTGATGTGCGTTGTATAAGTTAGAGGCACGTTCATAACACATTACAAACACGTCGACACACGTTTGCGTGCGTTGTTGAATGTTTGGTGCGTCGAAAAATTTTGAACATGCTAAAAATTTCAAGACGTTCGCCAACATGTAGTTGATAAATAACAAAATACCGAGGTTACTGTGAATTTAGGTTCTGCATATGCGCATTTCGACAACTTACATTTGTATGTCTCTTCAGTGCAGATAAAATCAAAATATTTGGAAGTCCATAAACCGAAATAGCTGTAAAACTGATAGAGAACAAATAACCAATAAGATCTAAATAGAAAAGCCAAAATCAGCTAAGGACAGAGCTATGCAAGAGGGAGATACTCCTTAGTTTTAAGCAAAATTTACTAAAATTTAGATATTGCATGCTTCTAAATAAATTCGGTTTTCGGGCCTGCACCGAAGTACTGGCTACTGTGTTGGTGAATACCCTCGGGGACTAACAGTCCACCAGCAGTGGCATCGGCCCAGTGGTTACAAATAACAAAATACCGAGGTTTCTGTGAATCTAGGTTCTGCATATGCGCATTTCGACAACTTGTGTCTCTTCAGTGCAGATAAAATCAAAATATTTGGAAGTCCATAAACCGAAATAGGTGTAAAACTGATAGAGAACAAATAACCAATAAGATCTAAATAGAAAAGCTAGACGAACACTAGAGGTACGTTATATACGCAATGTGTGCGATATGTAGTTTTAAAGTTGTTTTATGAGGTATGAGCAAAGCTCATTTTTGAAGGCCTCATGGTGACTTCAAGATGAAGAACAACAATAAAAGCGTTGTTCCTTTGCTTGTTTTTTACCATGTATTTGTAGAGACTTTGTCTCAGGTGCATTTACTCCATATCCTTTTATTCACCATTAAATGTGCAAAGAACGCAAACCGAGCGTCCTTCTAACTAAGGAGTAACGTATTGGACGATGTTTTATTATTAAAATCATGGTTAAAAAGCAAGACAATGCTAATAACTGCTTTCTTTCAGCATCAGACTGACGCATTTTTTTTTTGAAAATAAATTTTGTGATTTTTCTGGCGCTAACTCTCCTGCAAATCTGTCGTGTTTTTCTGTGACATTTCTATTCTTGCAAATGACTTTGGGGTGACGAATGTCTGACTGATCTGACGAAAGATTGTCAAAACGCTGTACAGACGTTCTCTGATGCTGGAAGACCGCTATGGATGTGTTTGGTATACGTCAAGTACGCTAGTAAAATGCCTTTGTAACGTCGTCATACGCTGTTACACGTTTTGTGAGCGTTGCAGATAAGTAATGGATAAGTTTTTCGTAAGCTGTAGGTCGTTAGCCTGACGTTATGAATGCGTCCAACAAGAGAATTTTTTCAATTTCTTCGACGTGTGTCAACGTTCTTACAAAAAATCGCAAGCGTCGGCATACGTTGGCTAGAACGTTATAGTTTGACAGGGCCTTTATGCTGTACACGTGTCAAGCACAGAGAAAACTTATTTGAAAAACTGAAATAATTCTTAATCCCCCAAAAAACAGAAGATATAAATAAAGTACTTTCTTTTGTTAAACAGTCTTTTGAACTCAGGAGAGGAGACTCTTAATTAATATCTACTGCTCTAATGTATATTTTTATTGAACATTACATATGTTATATCAAAATGTTTATATCAAAAATTAACTTGTGCTACTAGTATATGTATCTGTTTCTTATTGTGCATATTGTACATTGTATTTGCTATAACCCTAATGGGTTAATGTCTGTCTTTTGCAAATAAAGTATTATTTTGTGCAAGATAGTAATGACGGCTTCCTTTTATATCATGGTTCATATAGACAAAATACACAAGTCATTTTACATTGTAAACAAGGGTCATAAACACTCGAAAATTTATTTACAAAGGCAAAACATAAACATGTTTTTAAGCAATTAAAACCATTCAGATCCTTGAGAGAACAAGTTGGCACCCATCTTATATCTTCAAGGATTTCATGCATAATAAAAGAATAAAAGGATAAATCATTCGCTTTATCAAGTAAAAGGAAACGTATTGTTAGAAATACAATATAAGGAAGAAATTAAAAAGAAAATGAAACAAAAACCTTACACAAATCTTTACATACGTTTTTGAAAAGAGGATATCAATCATACATGTATAATGGAAAATACAATAATATGAATAGATCAGAATTATTGAAAAATAAAATGGAATAAAAAAGATAACAGGAAACACCTACAATGGCCGAAAAACATAGCCACATGCCAGAAAGTAAATAGGAACTGCACAAGAAAAAAACCCACTATAAAAATACAAAAGACAAACATAAACAACGATAGGAACTCGGGACAGCCGGACTTGGTACCGGTACTAGCAAAAGTCAGCGGTAGGGTTAAACCGGTTTATGGGTACCCAAACCTCCCCTTTCTCTGTCCCGTTTCCCTATCGTAGAATAAATATACCAATAAAACCCATACAGGTAGAGACATAAAGAGATAAAGCAGGAAATAAGTAGAAAACAAACTAAGTGATGAGAAGTATGTTCAATCCACGTATAAAGAAAATGAAAAGAATATTGTTAAAAATTAGAATGTTTAACAAAAGCATGACAGATGCAAAACTATATACAGCGCAGTTCAATAATTGCTTGTAAGAGACATAAAACTTGACAGGAATGTCTCACTAGGAAAGACAAATATAAATGAAAAAGAAATATCAAATACAGTGTATGCAATGATAGTTACAAAACTAATTCACTAACATAAAAACACTTACTTATCATTCATTGAATGAATAAGAATTCAAACAAGAGGCTCTCAAGAGCCTGTATTGCTCACCTGGACCATGGCTGACATAAATAAAAGGCATTTCCAATAGGAAAACAAAACACAAAATTTAGCAGAATACTTTTTTCCCCTAAAATTACAGTATTCTTGTTTGGTTTCAATGGCAACCGAAAGCCTCACCATCCATTACAACCCATAACAGAACACCATTCCCCTTATAATCAAGGTAATACATATTGCTGAAATTAAAACATTTAGACCACAATTCAAATAAAAATTCAAAAATTTGGGCAGAGGTTCTAAATCGACTAGTAGTTTCTGAGAAGAAGATCTTTGAATGTCTTTTCCATAGGGTTGTATAAACTATGTTCCCCGCTGGCAGCCATCTTGTATTAGGTACGGACCTGCCGGATACCTTTTTTGGAAGGGATCATCTAAGGAATATTATGACTAAGTTTGGTTATAATTTGACTGGTAGTACCTGAGAGGAAGACCTTTGAATGTCTTTCCCATAGGGTCCAATGTTAAAACTATGTTTTCCGCTGGCGGCCATCTTGGATTAGGTACGGACCTGCCGGATACCTTTTTGGAAGGGACCATCTAAGGACCGTTGTAACTTAGTTTGGTTATAATTGGATTGGTAGTTCTTTGAATGTCTTTCCATAGGTCCAATGTTAAAACCATGTTCCCCGCTGGCGGCAATCTTGGATTAGGTACGGAACTGCCGGATACCTTTTTTGGAAGGGACCATCTAAGGACCATTGTGACTAAGTTTGGTTATAATTGGACTGGTAGTTTGTGACAAGAAGATCTTTGAATGTCTTTTCCATAGGGTCGAATAACTATGTTCCCGCTGGCGGCCATATTGGATTAGTTACGGAACTGCTGGATACAATTTTGAAAGGGGACCACCCAAAGACTATTATGACCAAGTTTGGTTCCAATTGGCCCAGTGGTTTGAGATGAGAAGATCTTTGAATGAAAAGTTTACGACGGACGACGGACGGACGGACGACGGACGCCAAGTAATAGCAATAGCTCACCCTTGCATAGCCAGGTGAGATAAAAAGAAAGAATAATCATACAAATATAGATGAATTTATAGATTTATTCAAAAGTGATGTGTGATTAAACAAAAAGCACACACAAGAGAGATCTAAAGGTACACTCGCAAACTACGTAATGTTGATAGTTTCCGGGCTATGCCAGAATACGATAGCAGCACCGATCTCATTATGTTAGAACTTAGGTGAGTTGAAATGAATGATATTCTGCCAAATTATATTAATAATAACCTAAATGTTTTCGATTTGTTGTCTTGTGCAAAATAATTGATAAATACTTGCCATAGATTAAACATTACACACTATTTAATTGTGTTGCTTAGCAGAAACTGCCTTTCCTTTTTAAATGCAAAGTAGGTCTATTCTGCCACTTTCCGCCGAAACATAACTTTAAAATATTGACGGACGCAGTTGAGGAATATGCCAAACAATGGACTAAGAGAGAGGAGGAAAAGGTTGAAACACTGTCCGACTGGATCAGGTCCATAAAGTCATTGATTGTAGCTCGAATGAGGCGCCTTAAGACAACCATAAGCCCTAATTCAAAAAGCATATTCGATGATCCCGAGTTAGCAAAAACATTGTCCTTCCTCCATGACAATTATGTCATTGTACCAGCTGACAAGGGCCCAAAACAACATCATATTTATCTATAAAAACACTACATTGACTGCTTAATGAAGGAGATGGGCATTGACAACTCATTTGGCAACCCCACATACAAACTCTCCACCATACCAAGGGAGGACATACTAAACAATCACAAATCAGTGTTGTCTTCCTTTGGTATCAGTTTGAGTGAAGAGAACAACAACTTGCCTTGTATCTACTGGGTACCTAAATTACATAAATGCCCTTACAAACAGAGATTCATTCCTGGGTCTGCCAAATGCACAACAAAACCCCTTTCTAAGCTCCTCACTTCATTATTCACTGCAGTCAAAGACGGTCTCAAGATATATATTGATAAAGTATACTCAACAAGTGGAGTGAATCAGATGTGGATTCTCAAAACTCAAAAGACTTATTAGAAGATCTTTCTTCAACTGAACTCAACCACTGCAACAGTGTCAAAACATTTGATTTTTCTTCTCTCTATATTATTCTTCAACTCGATAAACTAAAGTCAGTACTGCGGGATTTAATACATCAGTCTTTCTGTACTAAAAAGGGTGAAAGAAGATATTCGTTTTTAGTGATAGGTAAAAATGGGGCCTATTTTGTTAAACATCACACTGATTCACACAAAAAGTATAGAGAGGAGGATGTCATCTTGATTGATTACATATTTGTAGCATTTTGAGGACAAGTTTTCCAGCAGACAATAGGGATACATATGGGGACTAATCGTGCGCCACTTTTAGAGGATTTGTTTCTTTATTCGTATGAAGCCAGGTTCATACAAGGGCTAGTTCAGAAAAAAACAATAAGCTAGCCTAATCCTTTAATTTCAGTTTCCGTTATATAGATGATGTTCTTTCATTGAACAATCCCAAACGCCTGAAAACAAAACTTTACGACAAGCTTGATGATTTCGACTTTCCAATAGTGAACTTCCCGTTTTTGAGCAGTTATATTCCCACATCTCCGGTATATTGCGTATACATTTCACAACTCATTCGCTTTTGCTGTGCTTGTAGTTTGTACAGCGATTTTGTCAACAGAGCAAAATTACTGTCTCAAAAACTTATACATCAAGGGTATGGTCAGTCACTGTTGAAAATGTCACTACAGAAGTTTTACGGACGTCACGATTTGACAGACGGTTACAATGTTTCTATTTCACAAATAGAAACAGATATCGTTGGGTAGATCCAGAGTTTGTTACCGGACTGACTAACGCCGACTGTGACAAAAACGCACTTTTCAGTGTGACAGGTGCCACGCGTGGAGCAGATCATGCATACCCTTCCGGAGCACCTGATGATACCTCAGTTTTTATAGGGGTTCACACTGCTAGTGCTTTAGTTTTGTGGCGTTTTTGTTTATTTGTTTTGTCTTTGTCAGACTGTGTCAATTCGTGTTGGATGTGAATTGCCGTGATTTTGGATTTATGATTTTAGAATTCCCCCTTTCCTCGTTCTTGCTTGGGTATTCGTTTGTATTTCAAAGATAAGATATAAATCCTCAAATGACGCTATGTAATATTGCAATATCAGGTTTTGTATCTTTGCAGGCCCCTTTCAAACGTCCAAAATATAGAGATGTGATGTTTTTCTTTGAAATGACAATCTATTACATTGTAATTGTTAATTTCCCGATTAGGTACATGAATACTTATTTCACTTCAAATAAAGAGTTTCTGATGCACATATTTAGATTTTGTGCGTGTATAATAATCACTAATCAATGTCGTTAGAAATTTCACAGTCAGTGTATAATTATTGAGTTTCGGTTGACGCCAGTATCAATTTTGGAATTTAGCAAAAACATACTATAAATATCTACTCTGTTGCCTGTTTCAGCATTCATATTACAAATAGAAAGTTCAGCCTAAGGTAAGCGTAGAATATAATATAAATATCTGCTCAGTTGTCAGTTACAGAAGTCAAATAAGACAAGTTTAGTCTAAACTAAGCGTACATTATAATATAAATTCTATTTGAAACCTTACAATATCTAAATTGTTGTAAATGTTGTTGAAAACTAAGGAGTATCTCCCTCATGCAAAGCTCTGTCCTTAGCTGATTTTGGCTTTACATTTAGATCATTTGGTTACTTGTTCTCTATCAGTTTTTACACACCTTTGAGTTAATGGTCTTCCAAACATTTAGATTTTATCTGCACTGAAGAGACATAAGTTGTCGAAATGCGAATATGCAGAAATTAAATTCACAGTAACTTCGGTATTTAGTTATTTGTTACCACTGGGTCGATGCCACTGCTGGTGGACTGTTAGTCCCCGAGGGTATTCACCAGTCCAGTAGTCAGTACTTCGGTGCTCACCGAAAGCGGATTCTATTTGAAACCTTACAATATCTAAATTGTTGTAAATTTTGTTGAAAACTAAGGAGTATCTCCCTCATGCAAAGCTCTGTCCTTAGCTGATTTTGGCTTTACATTTAGATCATATTGGTTATTTGTTCTCTATCAGTTTTTACACACCTTTGAGTTTATGGTCTTCCAAACGTTTAGATTTTATCTGCACGGAAGAGACATAAGTCGAAATGCGCATTATGCAGAAATTAAATTCACAGTAACTTCGGTATTTAGTTATAAAGTAAATGGGGATAAAAACAAAATTACCGTACAGAGTTGTCAAGAGCCGAAGACAAAAAGACAAATATGGTGGAAACTACTGGAAAAATATTCGACCGCAATGGTCCTGAATTGGTACAGACATTTCAAAAGAAATGGTGGATTTTATGGCATGCCAAACCCCCTTCCATTGCGGTAGTGTCGTGTGTAGCAACTCGACATCAATTGCTATTGAAAAGTAGTAGACAGTTAAAGAAATGATCATCTCAGTACTCAGTAAAAAAGAATCTTGAATCAGAGTTCAGACCGAAACTTCAAATTTTTCCACAAGGGACTAATATATCTGTTAAACAACTTTTTTAATGATCGAATGAAATGGAAATTTTTTTAAGCCTTGATTAATAAGACGGTCACGGAGATAACTATGTCTGTATAATTTGCTTCAGCTCCCGCGTAACGAATCAACTGTGAAACATACACTCCATCAGCACGAGAAGCTGGGATGTAACTGTCAAGGTTAGGGAAATTGATAATTTTAAAATCAAATCGATAATTTTTTAAATTAAAATTAAAGAATACTGTTTTATCAAATATGTTTCCTTTCAGATTTGTGGATACATGACTGACTAATATTAAATAAAATCTTGATGACAAAAGGAAAATAATAAATAGCTCAAATCAATTTTCAACTATACTTTACAGAGCACACCAATTCACTATGGAACACTTTAAAAACAGAACATCATGGGATATTTATAGCGTCAGAAAGTTTCCGTATAGAGGCAAACGAAAGTATTGTCCAGGGATCCGTCAGACCTTTCACGGATCCTTTATAATCCAGAATGATGTGTTTGGACTCACGATACATCAATTTGAAAGAGAGTTTAAGGCTTGCTTGGCGAGGAGAAAAGAAAAGGAGCAATGGATTCTTAATATCCGCTTTCCTGATAAAACAAAGAAAGACTATCTTGAATATTTGAAATATGGAGACTGGACTGTGAAAGGTAAATTTCATTACTCTTCCAAGTGTTTAATATGATATGCATGGGGTTTGGGTGCATTAGTTCAGAGGTTGTCCTCAGGATCTGGAGAAGCTTCTGTACTAAGTTGCTTTTCATAAAAAGTACGCATTTATTGTAGTTGAAAATTTCGGTAATAATTTCTTCCCATTGAAACGTTTCTACCATTCCCTTTATTCTGTAAAACGCGTACACAATTAACTGTTTTCGACGAAACCTATACTGATTAAGTCTTTTATATTATTCCCGCCGAGGAAATCGTCACAATTTTTCATAGGTTAGCACCGGGATTAGATAATATCCAGCGAAACTACTAAATAGACTATTAAGTAAGCAGGAAATGGAAATGTCCATTGCGTAATTAGTTAAAATTTCAAGAGAGCAGATCAATATCCTTAGTTTAATAGAAGTAAGAAGAACTTTAGCAATGTAAATAACTATACTATAATACACTTCACGATACTATACTATACTACACTATACTATATTATCGTATCTCCTGTGAGAAAGTTCTTTTGTAGTAAAACAGTTTTATATTCACATAGTTTTTAAAAGAAATAGCGTTGACTGCACTTTTGCCATAGTAAGCACTGCTGTAGTGAAAAACTATTGATTTCTACATCAATCATCATAAATCATCACGTGCGGGAGGCGGAGTTTTGGTCTGATCGACAAGTGGGTGGGACTTCTCCGCATGATCATCTGGATTTTGACAGCTGTATATCGACAAATATCATTCCGTGAGCCAGAATATGAAGCACAGGAGCGGGTTAGCCCAGCAAATGGGCACCAAGCTTGATATTCTGGCGATCGGGATGATATTTTATAATATTTCAGATTTTAAAATTCAGATAACTTGCTTATCGTCCTTTATTTCTCATTTCTATACAATACTTAATGAGGTTTTGTGTCAATTTCTCCCAAAGTTGCGGGGAAAATGAGATTCATTCTATTCTGGTAAGTTTTACGAAATGAGAAATGTTTTTTGTAGTTATCTTATCAGTTCACAATTTGTTTTGACCGCAAAGGTATATTATTATTAAATAGAAATGTTTTGACCGAACCATGTTAGCAGCTGGAAATAAAATCGGGTTTTCATTGCACAACCTCTCCATTGTTTACATTTGTCTTCAAGTTTTATGACGTCACATTGTTAAAAAAAAATGGTGGCGACCTAGTTTCCGTAGTTTTTTTAACGTCTCGTTTTGTATTTTTGTGTATTAGTGAAGGAAATTTGTTAACAAAATTGAAAACACAAAATTTAATAGATTTTTCATCTTATTAAGATTTATTTCTTGCGAAACGGATAAAAAGGGTATTGCATGTCAAACGTTGGGAGAATTCCTTGTTAACTCCAGGACAACGTCTCGATAAGTCGTTGTCAACCGGAAACGGCTTTTGCGGAAGTACTGTACCGGCTGAGAAAGACGAAAACTTGGTTTAGCTGGTCCGTTTATTAGGCAAGATCTTACTATCTAATATATCAGACACAAATGTAGGCGGTGAATGCTGATCTTAAATGTTGCATTCAAATAGGCATGCTTTTAATATATGAATTTCCTTTTTTTTTCGTTTGTCTTAGTAATTTGAACTTATTTTGCCTATGTGTTGAAAGTAAGTTATGTAGCAGGATCTTACTATCTAATATATCAGACACAAATGCAGGCGGTGAATGTGCTGATCTTTACTGTAGCTTTCATATAGGCGTGCTTTTAATATATGAATTTCCTTTTTTTTTTCGTTTGCCTTAATAATTTGAACTTCTTTTGCCTATGTGTTGAAAGTAAGTTATGTAGCCTCAAAGTTTCTGAGGCTAAATCAATTGATGCATAACGCTTTGAAAAGAATACGATATGTTGGTATCAAGTAACTGAAGTAAGAGAAGTTACTGTAAACTTGGTTTCTGCATATGGCCTTTTCGATAACTAATGTCCAAAAAGTGTAGATCTTTTCACTGGCAGTTTGACGGGTGCCACGCGTGGAGCAGATCATGCTTACCCTTCCGGAGCACCTGATGATACCTCGGTTTTTAGGGGGGGTCACACTGCTAGTGCTTAGTTTTGTGGCGTTCTTGTTCATTTTTGTTTATTTGTTTTGTCTTTGTCATACTGTCTCAATCCGTGTTTCTGTGAATTGCCGTGATGTTGGATTTATGATTTTAGAATTTCCCCTTTCCTTTTCTTGCTTCGGTATTCGTTTGCCGATGTATCAAAACATTTGGAAATCGATAAAGTGATCAATGTGCAAAGGCTGACAGAGAAAAAAGTAAGCAATATGACCTGAACTCAGCAAAGGAGAGAGCTTGAGACAAGAGAGATATTCCTTGGTTTTACTGGTTACTGGGTTGGTTATACCCTAGGGAACTAAGAGTCCCCCAGCAGAGGGGTCGAACCAGTGATAACTAAATACCGAATTTACTGAGAACCGAACTGTTATTTATAGCATTTGCAGTCTCAAAGCTTTACACCTTAATCAGCTTTTCAGCAATCACTAAGGCATTTCAATGCTGCATTTTTATATAACGGAGTCTATTTGGTTTAGAAAAAGTCTATTTTTTTCAGAATGGGTTTTTCCGCGATTTTCATCGTAGAAAATTCACTAAAAGTATAGCGGACTAAATTTTTAGCAACTAAAATCCAGGAAAAGCTCATTCTGAAACAAAATAGACTTTTTCTAAACCAAATAGACTCCGTTACAGTACTAATGGTTCTTATCAATACATTCTAAATGTATTTTGCGGTTGGTATTGTGTAATTTATAGTGACAGGTTGCATACTTTTGACCTTTGCGCAGCGTGTGGAAGTTTTTTATACAAATATTTGTCAAAATAACGTTAGAAAATAAAAAGGGGGAGGGTCTGTCTCACTTAAATTGTAATGGCAGAACTTCAAACGTTTATAACTTCTTTATTTCTCAACGGATTCTGGTCAAATTGGACTCGTTGGAAAGCGCGTTTAATTATCTTTCATTTTTTGAACAAATCTTGCGTTTATTTCACCGGGTCTGAGCGTTACGCTACGCTCCGCGCTCAGATCAAATGGTTCATAGTTTGCCTATATTTGAGTTTTTAAAGTGTTATTTCATTTTTGTTGGTCTTTTCATTTTTTGTAGGGGTTTGCTTCTTTTTNTTTTTTTTTTGCCTTGTTGTCAATTGTTTATGCGTGTAGGAGAAAGGAAGCGTTGGAATTTATATGGAAAATGCAACTTTTAATCACAAAATTGTACTCATTTTGAAATAGAGGGACCCTTTGGTCTGAGCGCTTCGCGCTCAGACCCGCTAGTGCAAGGCGCAAGATTTGTACACAAAATGAAAGATAATTGAATGCGCTTTCCAATGAGCCCAATTCGACGAAGATCCGTTGAGAAATAAAGAAGTTATGCACGTTTGAAGTTTGGTACTATTATTTGGTGAAGCTGATTTTTGTATAACGGAGTCTATTTGGTTTAGAAAAAGTCTATTTTTTTCAGAATGGGTTTTTCCGCGATTTTCATCGTAGAAAATTCACTAAAAGTATAGCGGACTAAATTTTTAGCAACTAAAATCCAGGAAAAGCTCATTCTGAAACAAAATAGACTTTTTCTAAACCAAATAGACTCCGTTTTATTCAAACTTCCTTAGTATTTCTTTGAAAAATTACATATGTAGATGCCTTAAAGGTAATCGCCATACGCAAATATTCTTGGTTTGTAGTTCATATGTTTACCTGCTTAATAATCATAATATTTTTCTTTTGTTTATTTTACCATCTTTTGATACTATGTGAACAAAGTTATATAGTTTGACACAAACGAAAAAGGGGATGAATCCATCATATATATTAGGGTAGGTAAACTAAGTTTAAACCACATTATTTTTTGTCTTCTCACGTGCACCTTTTATGATATGCTTGTCCGGTATCCTAATTTGAAAAAAGAAAGGATATGGGGTAAATGTCAAGGAGACATCATCCCATGTCCAGGTTAAAACGACCCCAAACAAAGCATCTAGGGGTCACCATACAGTCTTCAACACAGCGAGGAACCACTTTCTCGTTTTTTGACAAAACCTAATCTGAAGAACATATTATATTCCGATTCTGATTTTGCAATACATATTTTTACCAAATACTATAACATATTACCGATAATTCTGTCTTTTTTTTTACTTTGAAACAGGTACAAACTCATATCAGATGTTGAATTTTGAATTTCCGTATCTCATAAACGTAGCTGGTACTGAATTAGAAATACGAACAAGACAACAGATGTTTGGTATTATAGACAATACTCTAAACAGAACGTCACCTCAATGCAGGATAATTTCAAGTGGAAGTCTTGCCGAAGGTATAGCTTTACCAGGAAGTGACATTGATCTCATGTACGAGTTGAAAAAACCAAAAATAATTGAGGATTTAAAAAAAATGAATACGTTAAGGGGACAAACCATATTACTGGTGGAGCATGATGATCGACATTTAGGATTTTGTAAACTAAAGCTTATTGCTGAAGGTTTTTATAATTCATTTGACCCTATTATGACCTATTCTATAAAAGCAACAAATTCTGGTTTATACATCTCAACTGAGAGATTTATTGATTCAATTGTTGCCTTTTCACCATCTTTTTTGCAAGCTGATAAAAGACATGGACCCTGTTTATCAGATGAGGATCAGTATGTTGATCACGCCTTTTGCTTAAGATCAAAGTTTTGGCCGAAAAATGCAAACACTTGGATATATCGACACAGATCAGGACATTGGCCGACGGAAAACACCATCAATTCCGCAGTAAGTGAGGGTTGTTTATTTGTACCAATTGGTCCGAGGAATGAATGTGATGAACTTCTATGGCGAATATCATTTTCTTTGGCTGAAAAAAGACTTGTCCACTCATTAAATTATACACAATTACTTTGTTATATTCTCCTTAAATTAACACTTAAGAACATTATAAATAGAAATGGAGAGGCTCAAAACATACTGTGCTCGTACTTCTTAAAAACTACATTGTTTTGGTTATCAGAAGAAATTCCTTTTGACTTATTCAATATTAATAACTTTTCGTATTGTTTTTCTCTTTGCATCGATAAACTAATGTCTTTTGTCAGAAATTGTTACTGTCCAAATTATTTCATTCCTCAGCATAATCTTTTCATCGGTAAAGTGAACAGATCTAACAATGAAATACTCCGAAGTGTTTTAGTTGATTTGAGAAAAACTGAACTTAAATTCATAATTAATAGAATATTAGGAACCAATTGCAGCAACCACACTGTATATACAATTAAGGACAGACAAGTTTTTTCCATAAACTTAGATATTCTTTTCTTTAGACTACCACGTACAACTTTTGTAAAAGATATTGAAGCCGGATATAAATCTTTACACGATATAACGTTACTAATGAAATCGGAATCATCAGAATATATAACTGGTGTTCTAAGATATACTCATGCAGTTGTAAATCAACATATATCTCAGATGTTAATTTTACCAGAAAATAGCCAACGTTGTAAGAAACACTTAATGGATGGTACAAAGACAGATGCTGTGTCTGGTTGGTTGTTTTATGCTTCATTTTATTATGTACTCGGACAGTACAAGAAAACAATCCAGATGGTAGATATCGTTCTATCTCGTTGCACACCTGATATGATTATGCTAGGGCACACCTTCTATACAACAGAAGAAATGAATAAATATAAACGTAAAACAGAAAGTTATGTGACACTAAATGATAGAATGCGAAAGGGAACAATAGGACATGTGTGGTATTTAAAACAGTCAACACTGATACCACCAGAACTACAACTAGAGGCACAGGATCGAATTCTGGCGTTACCTCCGACTGTTCTTGCATATTTTTTGCATTACCGTTCTTATGCAAATCTTCACGATAATTACAATAAACAGCGTGCATTACGTGAATTATATCTAACAATCAAAGAAAAGTATTTCGTACCAGATAATTTGTTATCTCAATCGTTAGTAATACTTGGTATCTGCTATGAGATATCAGGTGACAGAAACAAAGCTTATCATTGTTATAATAAAGCGTTACAATGTAAACATAATGTGTGCCGATCTGCAAAACAAAGGATCGCAAACCTCTTCTTCAGTACTTGAAAATATTGTGTTTGAAATAATGACGTATGCAATGAAGCACAGTGACGAAAAATCTGTTGGGTAAAATATCATACAATTATGGCACTTCTACGAGATCAATATGAGGTTAAAAGGAGCAATAAAGTAATATTGAACGAGCAGTTTGTGAATGTTAATGGTAGTAACAATTGTTTTAGTGAAGGAATATTCCTTAGATTTTGGATTATAAAGAGAAAGTATCGTCTATTTAGCGGAACCTGAAATTAAATTGTTTTTGTTTTTCTCTGTTATTCTTTGTAAAATCCTGGCCTCAAACGAGTAAAGGAAAAGGTCATCTGAAATAGGTGCGCCGTTACTTCCATTAGCAATAGCGATTGTCTGTTGTAAAACACGACCTCCAAATTCGACCAAAATATTAACTTCTTGATTAGGTTATTCTTAATGAACTTCTTTTTTGATTCGGTGCGGTTCTCAATAAAATGTTTTATCTTTCCTTACTACACGATAAGTGTATCTACGTTCTTCTTTTAGTGCAGATACATTTGTGTATCAAATAAGAAATAACAGTTTTCAGTTTATTGTGTGGCAGAGTTGTGTAAAGAGTAGGAAAATCAATAGTTTGTATGCTATGGCAAAAATGGGTGAGACTGGTTGAGGATAGCTGTTCAAGGCGATCTTGCTCTTAATTGTTTTTGGAATCCACATCTGATTGACGCCGGCATTGAAGTAGACTCCATCACAGTAACTTTTCAGGCCATCTCTGTTTGTCAATAGATAAGGAACTTAAAAAAGACGCTACTGGCCGTCTTGAAATTATAATTTGGTATAAGCAAAGACAATTGTTTAAGGCCTAATGGTGACTTCAAGATAAAAAATAACAATAAAAGCGTTGTTCGATTGCTTGTGTTACCACGCATTTGTAGAGACTTTGTTTCATGTGCCATTACTCAATATCCTTTCATTTTTTATTTAGTGGTGCATCTGGAAAACACTGCAATGAATCTCTTTTTATATGGATTCTTATGAACTAATAGTCGAAAGGGAACTGATTGTGTTCATCATCCGCTTTGATGCTAAATAACAGCAGTAGAATACCGAAGGAACAAAGCACAAGATAACATAAATCAAAGTCCTTAGACAAGGCAAAATCCAGAACACCAGAAGACGGAAGACCAAAGACACTACATGCCCACAAAACACATAACCACTACATATACAACACAAAAAAACTAAAGCACTTACAGTGAGAACTCCCAAAAAATAGAGTAACATCAGGTGCTCCGGAAGGTAGGCATGTCCTGCTCTGTATACAGCACATATAAAAACTTTGCTTCATACAAAAAAGGAAAGGGTCAGCTAAAAGTGGCGCACAATTTGTTCCCATTGGAATTCATATTGTCTCTTGAAAACATGCGGCCTCCACATTCAACAAAAATGTTGTTGATCAAAATTAAAAGCTAAAGGATCCTAAAACAGAAGTGTAAATTTCAATAATCCCCTCCCTTGATATTGTAGTGGGAGTACAAGTACGGTTTGCCGATGAACCTTCCATTCCCATCTCCGTTACCAGGCAGTCGAGATAGTGTTGTTAGAAGCTTACGTAATTTCCTTGTTGGTTGGCAAGCGTTTTTACAACGAGGATGTATTCAAATAAACGATGATTTCAGAATTTTATTGATGTTTTCAAACGCTGAATACGATTCACAATTAACGACCCAATGGACCTGATTCAATCGGACATCTTTTGCTTTCTTTGCCAACTTCCTCCTATAGTCGTCAACTGTATCCATCAAAATCTTATACTTCCAGTTGATGTACTCTGGTCCATGGAATCTGGGACCTTTAGAAAGGTCATCTGGTAGTTTGAGGTTGTCTACGATATCTATCTCACCGGTTATCACGTGTCCAGCCAGATTATAATTGATAGAGGAAGTGGAGGAAGCGCAATCAAGTCGTTTGATGTCGTCAATTTATAAATGACTGTTTGTGATTGTAAAGGGTAGAAGCAATTGTTTTAGTGTAGGAATACGATATAAGTGAAACGGATTGATTTTTGAAGTAAAGTCGAATGGTTGATGGTGTGTTGCTGTGTAGATTTATTACGTCCAAGCCTTTAGTTGTGGATTGAATTTTAAGACATGGACGGTTATCAGGTTCGTTGGCTGATGCGTGAACAGGTTTCAACGGTCTATGATTATGTGAAGACTATAGTTGATTGTTCGGATGTCTGATGATTAACCTTTTGTTCTGAAAAAAAGGACTTAGAGGTCACTAATCGCAAATTGTCATGGTATATAAAAGGATATAATTAATCGAATAAGTAACCCGCTTACCTAGATGAATTACCGATAAATATAGAGTACCCTAACAGAAGCGTCGAATAATTAAAGAGATAAAAAATAGGGAGTACTAGATTTTACCTTTCCAGGGAATTGGCTCCTGTTCACTTGCTACTACTTACTTACGTATGGGATTGCTACTTACGGCATATAAAAAAAAATTACTGATGGCAGCTTCGGGATCTGCTGCTCGTTTGAAGTTTAAGAGATACATACATTAAAATGAAGGAGTCTATTGAGGAATTGACAGCCCCAGAAACACAGACTTGAAAGAGAATTGAAAGATGCTCATTCCACTCCATTCCAAATTTGAATATAAAAGTGACTCTTTCTACTATGGAATTTCCCCATAGGAAATAAAAATTGGCCCTAGATTTGAAATACGGAGACAATTCACAAATTGGACATATGAAATAGCTTGTAGGAATAAAACTACACAGATTTTGCTCAAAACTATTGAAATTATCTACGATGTGTAAAAAATATACAATTAATCGGCGGCATATAGATGAAACCTGTCATGAAAAAAAGTACTGTAAACCGGGAAATTTTGGAGACACGTTTATTTTATTTTTGAGTTTCGAATGGAAGCGCGAAAGTAAATCGGCGCGAAAATACTTGTTTCTATTATCGAAGTCAATGGTCAACAATTTGGCAGAGTGAATTCAAGACTGCGCGAACTAAAATCCTGTCAATTAACTGCGAAATAAAGACGGCGCAAAAGCTTCCCGGTTTATAGTATTTCTTCTCAATAAAACTGTACTTTCAAGTCATTGATTATCTTGTCAAGAATTTCAATCATATTTCTGAACCATAAACAATAAAAAAATATGGAGTAAATGCACATAAGACAAAGTCTTTACAAATGCATGCAAAACAGAACAATGGAACAACACTTTTATTGTTGCTCCTCATTTTGAATGAACCATGAGGCCTTCTACAGTGAGCTTTGCTCATACCGGATAGTAAGTTCAAGACGGCCCTTGGGACCATTTTTTTCATTGTTAGATGGTGAGTAATGCTACATCCATGTTCTCTTTACCTATGGATGAAGGATTGTCAACAAACATAAAATTAACTTGCGAAGTGTTGTTAAAATCGCCGTCATCCGTTGCAGGACAAAAACATGAACAATAGACAACCACAACACCCAAACAATCATAGGACCCTCATCGAGTCAACAGTGTGAAAACTTAACATAATTAAATCATGAGATGTAGGCACAAAAAACAGATGATCATTATTTCAAATTAAAATTGCAAAAATTAAAAATGCCAAACATTGAAAGTATATATGATAGTGCATCTATATGAGAAGTTCTTTCAGAACAAGTACACGATAACTGAAATGTATATAGAGAATACATCTCTCGCACGGGGCATCTTTTTATGGACTCTACACTGCATGAGAGACAAACTCCAGTCTAAAATTAGCAATGAAGGGATATGGAGTAAATGCACGTGAGACAAAGTCTCTAAATATACACGGTAAGCCAAGCAGTGGAACAACGCTTTCATTTTTGTTCTTCATCTTGGAGTCACCATGAGGCCTTCAACAATGAGCTATGATCATACCTCATGGTGAGTTCAAGTCGACCCCTAGCACCGGTTTGTGCGGAATTCATTGATAGATGTGAAGCAATGGTACCTCCATGTTCCTTCACCCATGGATGCGGGATCGTCAACAAACATAACATGAACTTGCAAGAATTTCTCATAATCCCTGTCATCTGTTGCCCGACAAAAGACTAACAAAAGACAATGCTTCTTTCAAGTCAGGTGTATTTTAGGACCAAAATGATCAAGCTTAACTGACTTGAGGATAAAGACGACGTACTTTCCCGTAATATTCCTAAATTTAAAGAGTATTTACATCAGATATATCCCAATGAGCTCGAATTGAAGTAATTACTGAAACACCTACTACAGCTTCATACCTGAATCATTTATTGTATATTGACGACGATGGACGTTTGAAATCTAAACTATATGACAAGCGTGATAATTTTAACTTCCCAATCGCGAACCTTCTCTTTCTTAGCAGCAATATACTTACATCTGCAGCGTATGAAGTGTACATTTCACAGCTGATTCGTTATTGACGAACATGTAGTTTGCACAGAGATTTTTTGAATAGAGCAAAATTGCTGTCCTAAAAGCTGCCGAATCAGAGATTTGTTCAGCCTTTGTTACTTTCATCCGTCAAGAAATTCTACGGTTGTCACCATAACATCATTTGCGGATATGAAGTGTCGGTGTCCCAAATGAAAACGGACATCTTTAACTAGGTTAATGTCTTCCGGATTTGACAATACAGGTTTTTTTTTTATCTTACATTGACTCACTGGCACAGTGACGGGTGCTGTCGTCAAAGTAGGACATGCTTACCCTTCCGGAGTACCCGATGTCACTCTCGGTTTATAGGCGTTTATATTGTGAGTGCTTTGGTTTTGAATATTGTATTTTTATTGCTGCGTCTTCTATCTGTCTATTGTCATTGTTTTTCTGTGTTCTCGTTCTCTGCGTTCTCAGTGACTTCGGTATTTTGTTATTTAGCCATATCTCTGAACTTTGTAAATAGCAATCCTTTGTTCCTCCGGTATTCTACTGGCGTTGCTTCTTACAATGAATGAAACATTTATATAGTATGTAATTTAACATTAGATTGTGTGTTTTATTGCTAAGAAATTACAAAAAATGTCGGGTATATTACTTAAAAACATCGCGTTGTACCACATTCCCTACAAACATGACATAGACAATTGCATGGTAAACAATGCTAAGATAATTTTGCACAATGTAGAAGCCTTTCTGTATTTCATTAGACTTCCATCACTTAATTAGATGTATACCTGGCATGCCTTAATTAAGATTTGTTTTTATTTTCTTTTTAAATTACACAAGTTTTGAAGTATAAGGCCAAAAGTGTTATGAATTTTGCACTAAATCATTCCAATTTCTGTTCTTTTTCTGCACTGTGGTCTTTGTTGTTAAACATGTTATTGCCCCGTTGTATTTTTTTCGTCATATAGGACCCTTCCCACATTTATTTCCTCATTCAATATGAAATGAATTTCCTATATATACTTATTTAGCTGACTTTTGCCTATATTCTAGCCTTCTGTTCACTATTAGTTTGGAAGTCTAGAAAAATATGATCTATCTTGATAGAATTAATATAAGAAAGATAACAGGAAACACCTACAATGGCCGTAAACCACAATCACATGCCGCAATCCACCAGGGAACCGCACGAGAAAAACAATAAAATGACAAAAGACAAACATGGACAACGATAGGAACTCGGGATAGCCGGACTTGGTACCGGCACTAGCAAGAGCTAGTCACTAGTTCAAGAACAGTTGAATGTCCTTCAAGTGGTGTTCATATGGTTCCATCTCTGCATATTTGTTTGTTTTGCAAATGTCGACAGCAGTGGCATAATATTTTTAAAAAAATCACAGTACTTGTTTCAGGATGAAAGCAGCAGAGAATAAAAACTAGAAGAATGAAAAAGGATCTAAAAATGTAAAGTCTTCGAAAAAATTACAAAACAATAACTTACTGTAAAACACAAAGCACATAACATACTAATCGAATATATTTCACATGTTTTGATCTCTTGATCTGCAGAAAAAAATTGACTGCAATTTTGAGTTTTCTTTCCAAAGGGAAATACTAGTAATTCCTGTCATAAAGCTGAAAACAAAATTATTGGTGAATACAATTCCGTTATTAAGTCTTGGGGAAGTCTCTTTTTTCATTCCTATGGGAACAAATTGTGTGCCAATTTTAGCTGAGCCTTCTTTTATTCGTATGAAGCAAAGTTTAAACAAGGGCTAATACAACAGAAACAAAAACAACTGGCGCGGACTTTTAATTTCAGTTTCAGATATATAAACGATGTACTTTCTCTTAATAACGAAAATTTAAAAATATTTACGTTGGATGGACCCCAGTGAACTTGAAATTAAAGAGAAAACCGATATAACCAATTCTGCTTCATACCTTGATCTTTTGTTATACATTGACGAACATGGGCGTCTGAAATATAGGTTATTTGAAAATATGATGATTTTGACTTCCCAATTGTGAACTTTCCCTTTCTCAGCAGCAATATAAACACTTCCCAGCATATGAAGTGTATATTGCACGTCTATCAATTCAATGAAGATCTTTTAGTTCATACAGTGACTTAGTTGAAAGATCAAAAGCACTGTTACAAAAACTGCTGAGTCAGGGTAATGTTCAGCAAGTGTAACTTTCGTCCCTTCAGATATTCTATGGCCGTCACCGCGACATCATAGATAGATATGAAATGTCGGTGTCACAAATGAAAACTGACAATTTTCAGCTAGATTCACGTTTTCACGGATTTGATATTAGCGATTCTCACTTCACGCTGGATTGACCCACTGACAGTCTGACGGGTGTTGTATACAGAGCAGGACATGCTTACCCTTCCGGAGCACCTGATGTCACTCTTTTTGAGAGTTCACACTATTAGAGCTTTATTTTTTATTGATGAATTTGTAGCGTTTGCGTTTTGAGGTTGTGTAGCGTCTTTGTCCTTCCGTGTTCTGTTGTTCTTACTTTTGACTTGACTCTGGACTTTAAAAATTTATGTAATCTTGTTCTTTGTTCTTTCGGTATTCTTTTGTCCTTTTTTTGATAACTCGTCAAGATGTGTCAATTTCGAACCGAATAACACGATTTATTAGACATATTGACTAGCAAATTTTGCTATTCTTGCTAAAAAGTTCATTTTTACAATACGTGGTGTCGAACAGAATCTTGTAGTATTCCCGGTTACATAATTTTTATTCACTTGTTACACACACAGACTTCTGTAAACAGATACTGTCGATTCACATCTTAGAATTTTTTTAAACAAATATAGTCTCTACCGATATATTACATTCGAACCGTCAGTCTTCAGTTTTAACACCAGAGCAACGAAAGCAAGGAAGATGATTTTACATTTGTTCACCTAAGAAAATAGCTCTAATGAAATCAATGGGTCTATTAAATAAAAATAAAAATGATAATAAGAAATATCTACAACGGCTGAAAATTATAATTACATGACACAATCTACCAGGCAGGGAACCACACAAGAAAAACACAAATAAAAAAAAACTGTAAACAAAAATAGAAACTCGGGACAGCCAGACCTTTTACTGGCAAAAGCAAAAGCCAGCGGTTAGGTGGTACTTTAACCTCCCCTTTCCCTGTCTTGTTTTCCTATAGTATAATTCACAAACAAATAAAATCCAATACAGGTAGACTTATAACTCCATGTTCTAACTTCATTTCTCAGCAACTGTACATGATAGGATCATCAAACATCGCTTGCATTCATATTTGGTGGTAGGTCAACTCCCAAGCAAAATTAGGTCTTTCTGATCTATATTTTCTGCATGGTTGACTTACATTTAAATTTGCGTCCGAGTTCATATCTCAGTAGCTATGCATGATAAGATCATCTAACCTTACATGTGCATGCATCTTTGGCAGCATCAAGACAACTTAGATCGCTTTAACCTATATTTTTCACATGATCCACATGATCGACTTATATTCAAGTTTCTGTCCAAGTTAATATCTCAGAAATTTTACATTGTAGAATCATCTTACCTTGCAGGTAAATAATGAAAGGATATAGAGTAAATGTGCCTGCATCCTTGGTGGTTAGTCAACATCAAGGCAATGGTAGAAATTACAAAATTACCGTACATAGTCATCAAGAGCCGATGTCCATGAGATAAAAAGACAAATCAGGTTGAAACCACGAGAAAAATTGTCTACCGCAATGGTTCTGAATTGGTACAGGCATTTCAAAAGAAATGGAGTTAAACCAGTTTTTGGAGCGACAAACCTCCCCTTCCATCTCGGCAGTGTCCGAAATCAACTCAACAGCAACTGCCTTTGATAGGTCGTAAGTCAGTAGAAAGTTCATCCCACTACTAAGTAAAATATCTAAATACCGAAGTTACTGTAAATTTGTTTTCTGCATATGATATTGTGAAAGATCTGTTTATTGGCTGATTGGTGAATGCCATCTTTAACCCTAACACCATACCAATTAGAATCTATGGTACATAACCCTTAAATATGACCAAGGTGAAAGTTTGAAAAAAAACATAGATTTTTCTCTTTGTACACGAATATTTAAATGGAAAATCTGTATAAAAAACAGCATTGTTCCAATGCTTGGTTTAAGCCATGTATCTGTACAGACATTGTCACATGTGCATGTATGTTAGGGAGGTAGGTATATTGCTGCTAAGAAAGGGAAAGTTAACAACTGGGAAGTCAATATCACTAGTTGGTCATTCAGCCTAGATTTCAGCCGTCCGTTCTAAATGTTGTTTTTTTATTATACCCCGCCACACGTAGTGGCGAGGTATTATGTGATACCCCAAGTCGTGTGTCCGTCCGTGCGTCCGTCCGTCCCCGAAGGTTTCCGACTGATAACTTGTGAACGAAATAATATAAGGTCTTCAAACTTGGTATTTAACTTCTTTACCACAAAGCTCAGGCCAAGTTTGATTTTTGGTTCAGAGGTCCAAGGGGTTCTGGAGTTATGCCCCTTGAAACTTTGAAATTTTGCGAATTTTAGGGTTTCCGACTGATAACTTGTGAATGAAATAATATATTGTCTTCAAACTTGGTATGTAACTTGTACACCACAAAACTCACCCAAAGTATGATTTTTGGTTCAGACGTCCAAGGGGCTCTGGAGTTATGCCCCTTGAAACTTTGAAATTTTGTGGAACGTGGCGGGGTATCATGTAATGCATCATTACTATTTTTTCGGTGCTTTGTTGCCGTCTCATTTCTTTGTTTTTCTGTATTTCTCGTTTTTGCCATGTCTCTGGACTTTGATTTTATATAAAAAGAAAATTATATAACATATCCCCTGCTCCTTTGGTATTTTATTGCCGTTGTTTCAATTAAATGGTTGTTCTTCATTTTACACTTGACACATATGAAATAACGTAAGGTTTCTCAGTGGTATTAGTCCGCCACTTATATTTCAGCTGCCATTGCTTTCTACGGTAGTGATCATCACTCTTGTCCATGTTCTTGAAATATTTTCATTAAGACATTCATTTCAAACTAGAAAATCTTGTATTTTTCGAGTGTTCTTACCTATCGTCACCCACAGTTCTAACTTCCTCGTTCGATTGAAATTCAAGCTCCTGATCCACACCGATTTCCATGTAAGGAAATGAAGTCCCGCCTTCTAATTACGTATGCACACACAAAGAAATGACTATTACACAAACAATCCCGTACTCCTTTTTAAGGAATTTAAGTATTATCACTTTTAAGCATTTGACGCATCATATTAGGTGGTTTGCATCTTGCTTTAAAGTTTTGTTGAATGTAAAAGGAACAATTCACATTGGCGAACACGCTGTGATGACGTCTGAAATAACGTAATGAATATTCATATCGTGCAGAGTTACTTCCCATTAACAAAGACGTCTGAAATGTGCCTTAACTACGCTGCGTATTACAAAAAATCCTACAACGTTGAAAAGAATCCCTGTGTTAAGAAACACAAGTCTTGATCTACTTTTAACTCTTAAATAGCGATCTTGACCTGCGTGTTAACGTTGTTGTTTTGCGAATTTGTAAGAGCGTATAATTTTGTTCAAAAAAAAAAAAAAAACAACATTTTAAGTTCTAAGAAGGATAGCATCAGATACAATTTTAATTGATTGATTGCTTGGGTAATATTACCTCTTGTGAATATTAACAGTTATGGTAGGACGTGAATGAGTTAATTAGGAAAAAGAAAAGAGTTGCCAATCAGATTGTCACTGGAAAAGGGTAGCAATGGGTAGGGACAGGAAATTAAGCTTCTTTACGACCCCATACTTGTTCATTTAGGTTTCATTCATTAAGAAATTCAGCAAATAACTAAATACCGAGGTTACTGTGAATTTACTTTCTGCATATGCGCATTTCGACAACTTATGTCTCTTCAGTGCAGATAAAATCTAAATGTTTGGAAGACCATTTACTCAAAGATATTTAAAAACTGATAGAGAACAAATAACCAGATATGAGCTAAATGTAAAGCCAAAATTAGCTAAGGACAGAGCTATGCATGTGGGAGATACTCCTTAGTTTTCAACATAATTTACAAAAAATTTAGATATTATAAGGTTCCAAAAATAATCAACTTTCGCGTCAGCACCGAAGTACTGACTACTGCGCTGGTGAATACCCTAGGGGACTAACAGTCCACCAGCAGTGGCATCGACCCAGTGGTAACAAATAACTAAATACCGAGGTTACTGTGAATTTACTTTCTGCATATGCGCATTTCGACAACTTATGTCTCTTCAGTGCAGATAAAATCTAAATGTTTGGAAGACCAAAATAGTTATTTAAAAGTAAAAGGAAGTTCCAAAATATTAATTTTTTTTATTCCTTATCACTTTTACAACATTTTTATTACAAAAACGTGAACTAAACCATATGAGCTTTAAATCTGTTGCTGATTTTACAGAACACAGAAATTATGCAAGGGAGATAATTTGATAAAAAATTTAACATAGATATCACTAGAGAAATTAATATGTCGAAATTTATCTCTGTTATTTTAACGGTGACCCCTAATTTTTATTTTGTATATGTAAAGTATATAATGATTTCAAAAAGACATACAAAGTATGAACAAAATCTATAATAGATTTTTCAATCTGTCCTCTCATATTATGTAAAATCCTGAAATTTTCAATTTCGGTTTTTGCGCTTAAATGCACGGTGACCCCTAAATTTTATTTTACATTTTGAACAACAATACAATTATGTTTCTACACAGAATATTTTACAAAATTCTAAGCCGTGAGTTTGGCCTATAGTAAATGTCATGAAACGTATGCTTAATATCATTACGTGGTGTGTATGTCTTCAATTCTGAACATAAAAAATACCCGGATGTGACATTTCTAACGAAAACATATGACGATTTAAACAAAACATTGAACATCATACAAAAGAAAATGTACGTCTCTGAGGACATATTTGCAAGAATCGAGATGGAATTTTTCCTTAAAATACGAAATGTTTTTTTTAGAAATACCCATCAGTAGTAATTATGATATATTTCTTTTTATTTGACAGTTTCTTTGCGATGCGCACTTCAACATATTTATCATTATATTTGTAATTATAACATTGGATTGGACAAGTTATTAAAATCCACAAAATTTATTACAACGATACATCAGATATATGCTTAAGGATATTATAGATACATATAAATACATTTGAGACAAACATTTACAACAAAGAATAAAAATGCAATTACTTCAATTTATTTTGTTCTTTTAATGTATTGCTGCGCGGTCAACAATGGAAAGAACTTTATCTCTAATCAATCACTAGCTGCCTAAAAGCAGTATTTAAGTATGAATGTCAAAGACCTTTAATTGTTTTAGTAGATTCGATAAAAAATTTACTGAATTTCTCCAAACCATGTCGGTCATTGGTATTAGGGATGGGGAGGTAAAGAATGTGAGGACCGAACCAACAGACAATCGGAAACACAAAGAAACAGACTTATCACAAAAGAACGGACAGGAACATCAACACGGACCCATTTAAAACCAATTTTAGGTGCATATGTGTATTACGTAACCCTGTTTCTTAAAAGACACCCGTCTGGAAAAGTTGGAAAACATATGGGAAAATATGGGAAACCAAAACAAAATTAAAAATGCTGTACACCATAACGAGTGGTCAAAAATTACTAAACAGTGTAGCAAAATCTTAGTAGGGGCAGAGCTTTGTGCGAGGAGATATTCAATAGTTTGAAAGATGATAAATTAAAAGTTATGAGTATCAGTGTGACGTAAGGTCCGTAAAAATTTACAAATTTCAAATTTATGATATAAGGTTTCACCTGAGACAGCATTCAAAACTAGATGTTGTCGGAAACACAGAAAACAGTTCTTATACACCCTGGGCATAATTTTTTTTTATTATTTTTTAAATCTATCTATTGATAGTCATTATTGTTACTAAAAGAATTCTAGGATATATGGTTGCTAAGTAGAATTCCAAAAAATAAGTAGTCTTTGAGACTTTCAGGAAATTTTCCAAGATTGGAATCAATATTCTTGAAATCCAGTTGATGAAAATGTTTTTCCTAAACTAAACAAACAATTTAAGTATGGTTGTTAGGTAGAATTCCGAAAAATAAGTGGTCTTTGAGTCTTTCAGGAAATTTACCAAAATTGGAATCAAATATTTTTGAAATCCAATTTATGAGAATGTTCGTCCTAAACTACACAAACATTTTAAGTATGGTTGCTAGGTAGAATTCCAAAAATAGGTGGTCTTTGAGACTTTCAAGAAATTTACCAAAAATGAAATCAAATATTTTTTAAATCCAATTTCTGAAAATGTTCGTCCTAAACTACACAAACATTCTAAGTATGATTGCTAGATAGAATTCCAAAAATAAGTGGTCTTTGAGACTTTCAGGAAATTTACCAAAATTGGAATCAAATATTTTTGAAATCCAATTTATGAAAATGTTGGTCCTAAACTACACAAACATTTTAAGTATGGTTGCTAGGTAGAATTAAAAAAATAAGTGGTCTTTGAGACTTTCAGGAAATTTACCAAAATTGGAACCACCTTTCAGAATCCTAAGTTTTCAGAATTTCGTTTTTTACCAAACACTTGTCAGAATATAAGATAATATGCCAAAATCAAAAAAAAAATATGTGTCTTTGACATTTTCAGGAAATTTACCAAAGTTGGAACCGGAACCAAAATTCCAAAAGCTTACTGCAAATCTATAGACTATATGCAATTCTACAACAAAATTAAACCCCTAAATCCAAAAATGTAGGAGGAGTTTGAGTCACAAGAAAAGTGTGACGGACGGACGGACGGACGGACAGACGGAGGCTATAACATTATCCCCGAACTTTCTTCGAAAGTGCGGGGATAATTAAACGAACGTTTTATAATATATTGGCCAAGACGATAGTGAGCTGAAATTATATATTATATATAAATTTTGTCTTTTCATATTATATCTTTGACTATTAACTAGTAAATATTTCGACTGAGGGTTTGAGTAAAAACGTTTCCCTAAAAATATCGAGACTTTTTATCCGTCCCTATTTTATAAAAAAAATGACCAAAATAAACCGCTATTCGTCATGAATTAGAAGATCTATATAAGCACTAATCATGTATTAGACCATTGGATGCAGATTTTGGTAAATCATTTAATTCTTTTTTAAATGAGTTGGAGACCACTTTGGAAACAATATTTCAGATAATTGTGCTCTTGTGTGAACTAGCATAAGCTACTAGGCTGATTGCAATCCATATTGTTATAAATCTAGTGCTGGCAAAATCTATGTAATAATATATTCTAATGCAATCGTGTTTCTAAGGCTGATTTCGATTAGAACATTTAAAAATTTTCGGGGGATAAAATCCTCGTTTCATTGTCGGAACCAATAGCAATGTCATGGCGCAGACGAAAACTTAATTATCTGATAAATCTTTTTGGGGTTTGCATTATAAGAAAGATAACTAAAATACATTTCATGATCTTTGAATGCAAATCTTAGATTTAACTGTCGCTAATATACGTTGTCCAAGTCCGCTGACGTACCATCAGAAAACTCTTTTTGTGACAGTAAAATCTACGATTTACCCCTCAGATCCTAATAAACAACATGATTTTTTCTTTATTTGTCGTACTATATTACAAAAACAGGATAACAGCAAACATCTACAATGGCCAGGAACTACAATCATCTGCCACAATTTACAAGCAAACTGCACCAGAAAAACAATAATGAAAACAAGAGACAAACATAAATAACGATAGGAAATCGGGATAGCCGGAAATGGTACCGACACTAGCGAAAGCCAGTGGTAGGGTTAAACCGGTTTATGGATACCCAAACCTCCCCTTTCTCTATCCCGTTTCCCTATATTATCATAAACATGCGAATAAAACCCAATATATATATGCATTTTGTCAAACAATCACACATCAGTTGTGTGCGAGGAAAAAACAATGGGAACCTAAAAAGGATCAAAAATGATTGTGAGTAAAGTCATTCGCAAAAAAGAATGAAGTAGAGTCGACGAACCAGCTATGAACAAAAATCCAAAATCCAAAATACAGGACTTTCGACATAGGAGCTCTTCTGTGTCTTGAGGCAGAAATGAATGCCCCTATATCATCAAGATTGGACAGGACTTGATCCATGACCAATTCCATAAATAAATTTCGACATTGTTCTTCAATCAAACGACTATTAATTAATTTGAAGTGCGCTATGACAGTCCTCAAACGACAACTGCTAACTAGACGATAAGAGACAAAAACCGGTTAAAAGGTGACACTACAAAATTGATTAAGATCGCTCATTGGTCAATGTGCCCCACCGTTGTTTTTTTGTGTAATAAAAAGAATTTAAAGGTGAAAACAATAAACGTGCATGTAAACATGATAAATTTAAAAATCGTTTATTTAGAATCTTTTATTTAGCAACTTTCTACGTCAAAAGAATTGATATCTACATTATGTATTGGTAAAGGTCTTCCTGTAACAAAATAAGCAGAGGTACAAAATAAATTATTACACACCTGAGAAGTTTGTCACATAAGGAAGATATAGTCATTACCACACCGGCGCATCTCAATATTTTGTTGGTACACTATTTTTGCTCCGATTTTGTTAGTATTCAATTCAATTGCTATAAATTAAAATGGAGATTTGATGGGCAGTAAAACCAGTATAATTCACCATTTTTACGGAATGTCGCATCAAGCAGTTTACACTTTTCTTTTTGTCTTTTTTTAATTGAATTTCGGTTGCAGATAAATCTGTTCGGTAATTCTATTACTTCTCGCTTTTCACAAATTCTACAAACCCTGTTAAGGCTTTCGGTATTCCACCAAATATTCAAGTTCAATGGCAGAGATTGTGTGGCGACTTATTGTTTTGTTTTAAGAAGTAACTTATTTCCGAGCTGTGTTAACTGACAAAAGACCCATTTATATCTAATCCGTGCAGTTCAGATCAAAACATTAGAAAATCGAAAGATGTATGAAAGCAAATAAAGTCAAAGTCAGCTAAGACGAGAGTCTTTCAAATACATAAAATAAAAAAGACCTACAATGGCCGAAAGCATAGTCACATGCCATAAAGTACCAAGGAACTGCGCAACAAAAAACCACAAATAAAAAAACAAAAGACAAACGTCAACAACGATAGGAACTCGGGACAGCCGGACTTAGTACCGGCACTAGTAAAAGCCAGCGGTAGGGTTAAACCGGTTTACGGATACTGACAAAGTATATATATGCAAACAATTTGTCCCGTTTGCAGCATTTGGCATCGCACAATATCATGTTCTTCGTTCATAATTGATAGTGTTGTTATACGAAATCTATTTAGAGGTATTTCAATTGAAGTTTCATATGTTAATAGGCTTGATATCAATGTCAACGGAAATGATGCCCTTAGCTAGCTTTTAGTAACTGTGAGCATACCGTGTTTATTGTTACTTCATTGTAAGGGTACTCGTCTAGATAAGTTCAACTTTTTTCTAGTTTGATTTTTACTGTGAGTCTTTTTGTGTACTTAATTTTTAGCCATTCACCACACATAGGGGGGGGGGTTTGAATCCAAGAAAATGAGTCTAACCAGTCGCATTTTTTCGCCTGTCCCAAGTCAACAATATGTTGGTCATTTGCTTGTCCTTGTCTTCTTATTAAACTTTAGTTTTTTTTTATATTCGTGATATTGGATGATGTTTGTGTCCATTGATTTATTCATTTTTACTTTTTGGGCCACTTAGGGCTCACTATAAGCTGTGAGGTTCCTCGCTTGTTGGAAGACCGTACTGTGACCCCTAGATGCTTTGTTTTGAGTCGTTTTAACCTTGAGATGGTATGTTGTCTCCTTGACATCTACCCAATTTCCTTTCTTTTTCTTAAATAGACAATTTTTCACTCAGTTTTGTTTAATCTTTAAAGACACAGTTTAGTTTATATTTGTTACTTAGAGCAAAACATCATAACTTTTGATTTTTTTTTTGTGTGAGATACTTGGAGAACAACCTAGTTCTTTATTGGAATCGGCGTGATAAGGGATTGGTAGAGAAAAACTATTTGAATCATGAAGTGGAGACTTTTGTCGTGAAAAGGGGAAGTATAAACATTAAATGCATGTCCTGATGGTGAAAAGAGTGTGTGCTTGCTAAATTAAAAGATACAATTACAACATATACACAAACATCACTCATCAAGTCGATTGCAAGAAAACTTGGCTTTATAAAATATGAGATGTGGGCACAAACAGGTGGTCAGAATTATATCTCGAAATTGAAAAAAAATAAATGCCAAAATTTGAAAGCATGATAGTATATTCAAATGAGAAAGAAATTCTCTCAAGAGCAAGTATACCATAACTGGTATATACAGAGAGCATACATCTCTCGCACGGAGAATCTTTTTACGGACTCCACATTGCAGAAGAGACAAAAACAATGGAAGGATATGGAGTAAATATACATGAGACAAAGTCTCTATAAATACATGGTTAAATACAAGCAAAGGAACACAGCTTTTATGTTGTTCTTCATCTTAAAGTCACCATGAGGCCTTCAACAATGAGATTTGCTCATACCACATAGTAATTAGGATTATATTACGAAAAAAAAGAAAAAATAAATGCCAAAATTTGAAAGTATAATAATATATTCATATGAGAAATTCTCTCACGGACAAGTACACCATAACTGAAATATACAGAATTCAAACATCTCTCGCACGGGGAATCATTTTACGGACTCCACACTGCAAGACTGCTGCAAGACTGCAAATCTAACGGTTGTATTTTTATGGCCTGTTTACATATTAATTTTTGATTAAGTTCCATGGCATAGAGGGAGGACTGAGTTAAATTTTTGGTTTTCTGCTTCCATTCATATCAAGGTATCTGTCTACAAAGCTGGACAGGTGCATGCCAAAGTAGTGAATAGACGAATACGTTGAGCTAGACATGTTCTAAAACAAAAAAAATGACTGCAAACCGTTGTATAAGTGAATAAATGAATAAGCTGGATAAATGTTATCCTTAATGTTTTATAAAGATCTCATCTGCATTTTTCGATAAAAATACACCCCTTTGGATCGTATTAGAAGAATAAATTTTCTGCAAGTACCCATTTCTCATGAAGGTAATTACATTATAAGAGATTCGTCATATTGTTATATTTTGTGGATATTAATTTTCGCGATAGGCTCAAAGGTTTTCAAATGTTGTGTTGGACTTTAAGTCAAGAACATACAAACTTGCATGCTTACATGTAGTAGGTAAACATGTCTCATCACAATTTTTTTTGTCAAACTGATTTTATCTATATACTAAATACTGAATGCTTTATCAGCGTTTGTGATTCGTAAAGTGAAAGCATTCACAAAACACAAGAGTTTGTTGACAAAATATCACCTGCTGTATGTAGTATTATATAACAACTCATCTGTTGGGGGGCAGGACATGCTTACCCTTCCGGAGCACCTGATGTCACTCCCGGTTTTCATGGGAGTTCACACTATGAGTGCCTTAGTTCTTAATGTTATCTTTTTATTTCCGTGCATTGTAGCTGTCTCACGTCCTTGTTTTGTCTTTGTTTTTATCTGTTACCGTTTCTGCCATGTCTTTGGACTTCGAGTTTTGTAGTCATCACTTCCCTTGTTCCTTCGGTATTCTACTGCCGTTGTTTGGATGCTGAAATAGGGCGAATCCGTCTACAATATCAAGTGTGTACTGCAAATACCAACCAAAACAGCAACAAATATTGGAACAAAAGAGTAATTAAAACCAAAATGTTCTTCTTTGTATTATCTTGGACAGAAAAGAAAGATCGTGACATAATATTGTAAACAATGTAAAAATTGGCTAAAAAAATTCAAAACTATTTTCAAAATATCTACAATAACCATTTTCTCATTACTGGAACATTTACCATTATTGTGGAGTTCGAAACCAATGTGTAACAATTATACACTGCAGTAAGTAAAATATAAGACTTGAAATGCATAACCAGTACGTTTGAATTGTCAATACGACAGCATGTTATAAAACAATTTACATTTTACAAGATTAGTCAAGTATGTAAAAAAAAAGATGACTGCTGGTCCATTTAATATCATGAATTTAGCTTCATACATATGATGCTCCTTAAAAAGACAGATTGTGTTAGATGAAATGTAATGTTATTTCACTGATCATACTTCATTTGAAATTACACTGAATGTAACCTAAAAATCTTCTATGTCAAAAATGATATGTCATAATAAGCACCTTTTATGAGAATTCTGTTTTTCAGCATATAAATAACAAAATACCAAGTTACTGTAAATTTTGTTTCTGCATATGCACATTTCGACAACTTATGTCTCTTCAGTGCGGATAAAATCAAAAATCAAAAATTTGGAAGTCCATAAATCGAAATACTTGTAAAACTGATGGAGAACAAATAACCAAAAAGATCCAAACATAAAAGCAAAAATCAGCTAAGGACAGAGCTATGCAAGAGGGAGATACTCCTTAGTTTTGAATAAAAATTTCTATAAATGATTGGGTCTTATCATATGAGTTAAAGAAACAGTTGCTTAAAAAACTTATGTCGCCAATTATTTTGTAATTTCTCACCAAACCTCTTTCCTTTCTAATTTATCTTGCACTTAATATATTTTGAAGTTAATTATTCTGCTTTGTTGATTCACCAGTGTTTTTTTTATGTAAATCAAGAATGACTAAACATGTGACACTGTTTGTTCAGGAAATGTGTGTTTTTCTTATACATGTATTTTGGTGGTTTTATACAGGAAGATAAAATGCCTGTGTACTGGATTATAATTTGAGTGTAAAAATGTAGGAGATCTAAATAGACGATACCTGCCAATTTATACGCAAAGGATATTGTGAAAGTATCTTCCTTTAAAGTACATATCAAAGAGTAAGTGATTTTAGAAATGTACGGTGTTTTTTACATTCTTATGCAGGAATCGAATTTTACAGAAATATGAAACCAATTCCAATGTATAAAGGCAGTGAGACACTGTTTAGACTTTTTCACTTGCACACATTTCCATGTGGAATAGTAGACATTAGAGACTCTATTCTTGGTTATGAACTACGAATTTTTTGTAATAAATCACGCAAGTCTAGATAAATGCAGAATTTTATGGTGACAACAGATGAATCCTGTATTACACAAGGCGTGCATTTTGAAGGCGTAGAGAGTATTGGTCAATAAATATATTTACCTGCCATCATTAGAAAAAAAATCCAGTGACAAACTTCCCTTTAAAAATTGTATAAATTTGTCCATTAGCAGTGTCAGAATTGAAGCGTCTTGCACAATCTAGTTCTGAATAATACAGACCTGAAAATTAAAAAAAAAGCAAAACCAATTTCACTGAAAGTAGTATGAAACTAATTTCTAATGAACAATTTAAGGGTTATGGAGTAAACGACACTTGACAAAATCCCTATAAATACATGGTAAGATTAAGCAAATGGAACAACGCCTTTATTTTATACTTCACTGTATATTTCCACTCTACACAAGTTGGAGGCAAAATCAAAATTTTGACTTTCTTACAGGGAGATAAATTCAAGTCAGCAAAAGCATAAAACGCATAGCTCATGAGATATTACCATAATATAAAATCAAAATGATAAGGCATTACAAGAGGAATCGCATTAAAAAACGTATTCAAAGACACTGCATATAAGTTGTTTTATACCGCAAACTTATCTTGCATGAGGTTATCTGAAATTGCTAAAAAAATTACTTAATATAAAATTCCTTTACAAATAACTAAATACCGAAGTTACTATGAATTTAATTTCTGCATATGCGCATTTCGACAAATTATGTCTCTTCAGTGCAGATAAAATCTAAACGTTTGGAAGACCATTAACTCAAAGATATGAAAAAACTGACAGAGAAAAAATAACCAATATGATCTAAATGTAAAGCCAAAATCAGCTAAGGACAGAGCATTGCATGAGGGAGACACTCCTTAGTTTTCAACAAAATTTACAAAAATCTAGATATTGTAAGGTTCCAAATATAATCGGCTTTCGGGTCGGCACCGAAGTAATGACTACTGGGCTGGTGAATACCCTAGGGGACTAACAGTCCACCAGCAGTGGCATCGACCCAGTGGTAACAAATAACTAAATACCGAAAAAAATATGAAGTTTCAGACAAAAATTTTTAATGTAATCAGAATATTCAGACGTCATGATTTTAATATTTCCATTTTATCGTGAATTTCCTGTGTCATGACGAGACTTATATCGGAAAAAAGATTCTTCATTTACTCACTCGAAAGAACAATCATTTGATATACTAAATAGTGTATACTAACAATAACATTTGTCTTGTTGTAAACAATACTGAATAGTCTTACCTGGTTTTGTACAACATCGAATTCTATTTAACTGTCTATCAACCTGCCCAAAACCTCTGATATACCCATTTCGGGGACATCTGAATGGTAACTCGGTGTCCATTACTACAACATATAAAGGTGAGATAAAACACGATATCTAGCATTATATTAGAAACAAAAAAGATGCAACTCGTTTTAACTTCTATATCCTAAATTTTACAATGAAAATAATTCTTGAAGACACATGATTCTTACAAGTTAATTATATAATGCAAAACTTGCGTTTAAGGTGTTTTGAACAAGCCGATTTGGGTACCCTTGTCTGTATAGAGGTATCGCTTACCTGAACCTTCTGTATGGTGAATATTTTTAAGATGATGCCTGATAGGAATTTATTGAACTGAAAAGATATATGACATCAGGTAGTATCCTTGGTCGGTTTATGAATTATGAATTAGCACAATGAAAAAATAATTGTATGTGCATAAGAGTAAACTGCATGAAATGATTTAAAACTCTAAACTAAAATATTTTGAAAAGGATATCTTTCAATCTGTACCATGTCTACATATATAATGTTATCTATGGTTTCAACATATGTGATTTTGCAAATTTTCTCGTTCTCTTTGCAAAAGTTCCTGGTTTCAACTGCCATCTGCGTACAATGTTTAGTTCTTCTTGCTTTATCTGCTTATATGTTCACTGCACTGTTCTGTTATTTTATTCAGTTATTTAAAAAAAAATGTTAATTAACGGCCAAAGCTCGAACTGACGTTGTAAACACAAGCTATCCCGAGTTCCCATCGTTGTTTTCGTTTTGCTTTTGTCTTATTTGTGTTTTTCCTGGGTAGTTCCCTGTCATATTGTAGCATGTAATTGTAATTTCAGCCATTGTAGATGCTTCCAGTTATCCCTTTTTATTTCATCGGAAGGATGAAATCACGTAATATAGAAACCCGATTAACCAATGAGTTCATTTATACCTACACTTTGGTATACGGTTTTAATGAATATTTATGGAAAAGAGCATGTATCAGCTCAGATGTTACCTGCTACATGTTGTAGAACTTAACTGTCACTGAAATTGTTTGCTTTTATAAAATTAAAATTGTCGGCTAATAGGTAAAGAAGTGCGTTAGTCAGTTATAGAATCAATGAATGAGAAACATTTGTCTTTTACCCCCCTCGCTGAAAAATTAGCTATAGATGGTCAAAGGGAAGATAATTTTAATTTCGATATCAAAAAGTTTATTGATTAACTACTCCGATTATTTCCTCTTTGACTAAATATAGCTAAGTTGGTTAAGGGAGATATTCCACACATGTTTCTAGTTAATGTATCAATGAAAAGGTAATACTCATGGCGAAAGGAGCAAGATCATTTTGAGATTGGTCAACTTTAACTTCAGCAAAATTTGGGAAGCTTTATTACGTGGCAAGGAATCGGAACGGGAATGGCTAAAATTGGAGTCTCGGATAGATAAATAGAAACTTAAGTATAAATAATCATACGTCAATCTGAATAACAAAATACCGAAGTTAACCGTTAATTCAGTTTCTGCGTATGCGCATTTCGACAACCTCTGCCTCTTCAGTGCAGATTTGGAAATCAATATACCGAAATATGTTTATAAACTGACAGAGAACAAATTACCAGCATGATCTAAAAAAACCCAAATCAGATAAGGACAGAGCTGTGCGAGAGGGAGATGCTCCTTAGACAGAGCAAACAAAAAGAGGACTTATTCCTTAAAATTAAACAAAAATTAAAAAAAATTAAAAAAATTTGGATCGGGATTTCTCACATAAATATTTATTGGATTTCTGGATTTGCTAATTTGAGCAACGGGAAATGGGGACAATAACCCCATTTCCTCCACTTATCAAAGTATAGCCTTTAGACTATTATTGCTACCTGGATACAATAAAGTTCATCAATGAATTGTATTCAACTGAATACAGGTTGACTTGGATGAATTATAATTTCTTCAACTTTCATCTAGAAGTAAAATAAAAGAAGTTTCGTCGTCTTTGTTAATGGCAGGTACAACATGGAAAGTGCTAAGTCGACCAACTTGTTATTTATTGAAGCTAGGAAAGAAAAATAATTGACAATGATCAAATTTACAAAAAATAATAATCATAAATAAATAAATAAAAAACAATGAAGCTATACCACCAAAAAAAAACAGACTGCAATAATGTAGAGGAGATTGAAAATTGTTGAACCAGAATTAATGTTGGAACATAGCCACTAAGTGTTAGAGCAACAGACGATCTCGATGTGACATAAAACACAGTTTCGGTGATTATGAGTGCTATAAAGTTTTTAATTAGTTACCGAGTTCCACAGGCATATATTACAGAAAAACGTATTTCCCAAATTAAAGGTATGAATCTTTGACTTAAGTTCTCAATCTTACCATTTATTTAATAAGGACTTTCGTACTTTGATTTACTTATGTCATTTGAGGATGCATTCTCCTAAGGTTCCAGTTTGTTTAAATCTCATTTATGAATATTCTTAAAACTTGCCCTATGAGTGAATTTTTGTATTGATTTATTTTACAAATTGACCCTCCTAAATGGTATAAAAAATTATGTACCTACGATCAGTATTTTGCAAAAAATGGAAAATTTTAATTTTTGACCAAAACTGATAATTGATCTCAGACAGAATTTTGGGGTAGGAGTAATAAAAATAATTGTTCAAGAAAAATGTGAATCTTATTCATATGATTTCTTAGTTCTTTAAGATTTAATTGGCCAATTATTTAAAACAAAAATGATAAGTTTTGCCTGTTTAGTTGATATGAAATTTGAATAAAGGGCTACGCCGAGCGCAGCATGATACGACCGCAGCATGTCGATCACTGAAATTTCAACAAAAGTAGTTCAAAGTGAATGTGGACAAAGTAAAGAGCTTGACACAATAATTAGATGGACACAAAAAGAAGCTTGACACAGTTATTAGCTGGAAACAAACTATGGAAAAAATCAACCCTTTTGATCACTTATTGATAAAAAAAACTGTAAGAGCTATGCAAAATATGTTACTATCAACTAACACTTTACATCCATAGAAATAAAAAAAAATCCATCGAAATCTGATGAAAAATAAAGATTTGACATATTAAGAAAAATTGCAATTTGGCCCCTTTGACCCCTTGTAGCTCGGAAAGGGTAAAAGCTACGCCAAATCCTTTGGCATACTACTGAAAGCTTAGATCAAGAGGAATCCAAAGAAAAAAATCCCATCAAAATCCGATGAAAAATAAAGATTTTACATATTTAGAAAAATTGCAATTTTTGCCCCTTTGACCTGTTGTAGCTCGGAAACGGTATATGCCGCGCAAAATCCGTTGACATATCTCTGAAAGCTTAGATCAAGAGGAATCCAAAGAAAAAAATCCTATGGAAATCAGATGAAAAATAAAGATTTGACATATTTAGAAAAATTGCAATTTTGGCCCCTTTGACCCCTAGTAGCTGAGAAACGGTAAGAGCTACGCCAAATCCATTGACATAGTACTGAAAGCTTAGATCAAGAGGAATCCAAAGAAAAAAATCCCATCGAAATCCGATGAAAAATAAAGATTTGACATATTAAGAAAAATTGCAATTTTGGCCCCTTTGACCCTTGTAGCTCGGAAACGGTAAGAGCTACGCCAAATCCATTGCCATACCTCTGAAAGCTTAGATCAAGGGGAATCCAAAGAAAAAAATCCCATTGAAATCCGATGAAAAATAGAAATTCCACATTATCTGCAAATTCGCAATTTTGGCCCCTTCGGCCCCTCATAGCTGGGAAAGGAAACAAGTTACCAAAAATCTAATAGCCGATTGCCATATTAATTTTTCACAAGGAATCCATTGAAAAAAACTGCATCAAAATCGGACTTAAAATAAAAAAAATATTTTTTTTGAGATTAGCCCCTGTTGGGCCCCATTTATCTCGTGAGCGGTACATGCTACCTAAAATCCGTTGCATACACCAGATCGGAAATTTCCTCAGGCGCACTCTGAAACAAACCCCATCAAAATCCAATAAATAATAAAGATTCTACAGTCAAATATGTGAAAACACCCAATTTAACCCTTTTTTGGCCCCTAATTCTGAAATGGGTGGGGCCAAAAACTAAACGAAAAAAACGTTTCTCAAGAATGTTCCAAGAAACATCATACTAAGATCTGAAAACAATCCGTCCACTAGAACCAAAGTTATGCTGTCCACAGACACGAAAATACCTAATTTAACCCCTTTTTGGCTCCTTTTTTGCCTCTTTTTCAAAAACAGGTTGGGCAGGGAACGCGAAATTAAAACCCGGGCTTAAGCTTGTGCCAACAAACATCATGCTAAAATTTAGTAACAATCCGTTCACTAGAACCAAAGCTATGCTGTCCACAGACGCCGACGCCGACGCCAGCGCCATACCATAATACGACCGCAAAATTTTTGCGGTCGTATAAAAATCTTGATGTTTACAGATTTTACGATGCATTGAATTTGACAAAAAACCCTTTTCTTACAAAACTTTCTTATATCATCAAGGACCTATGTTTTTTGTTAGTGATATTTCTTCAGATTAATGAGATCTAACAATATGGAAGCTTTGACAGAATAATTTATGCTAGAATTCGATATTTTTTGCCAAAAAAGCCCCAAAATAAGCCTAAATTGATGAAATTTGCACAAAACAACCAAAAATTGGGGTTTTCAGATGATGATAGTACAAAAAATGCACACGGACATATGGTTTATTCTATAAAAGTAATTTTTTCAGGGTCTTTGTATTTTAAAAACATAGGTTTTAGGAAAAACTTGATGAAGAAAAAGTTTGACCTGTAGGAGAATACATCTTTAAATGCAAGTACCTCAATCCAGGACAATACTTCTGGTTAGATCGTATTTCAGAATTATCAATCTAAATGTTGGTTTCTTTACGAATAGCAAAGTACCGAAGTTACTGTGAATTTAGTTTCTGCATATGCGCATTTCGACAACTTATGTCTCTTCAGTGCAGATCAAATCAAAACATTTGGAAATCCATAAACCAAAATATGTGTAAAAGCTAATAGACAATATATTACCAATAGGATCTAAAAAGGGAAACCAAAATCATCTAAGGACAGAGCTATGCATGAGGGAGATACTCCTTAGGTTTAACAAAATTTCCTTACATTTCGATATTGCACGTTTTAAAATAAAATCGAATAATAACGAATGCATCAAATGCGGTTCAATTTTTCGAACAATTCCACTATAAATAATTATTCAAATTTGGACGATATTGATGCTGAAGTCTCTCAAAATCGCATTTTTAGTATTCTAGTCTTTTTATATTTAGGAGAATCGTATTTCAAAAATGAAATGTGTGTTCATAAGCTTAAATTTTAATTTGGTTCAGTGGTTTGGTATGCATCTTACTATAATCTTTGCACCTCAAACGCTTGCCACCTGGTGCTGGCTTGCATGTGTAATCACGATTTGGAAACACCTGATGCACAGACTGACCAAGTGGACACATCGTTCCAGATGCGCCTGATCTCCGAATTGCTGTAAACATTATGATAAAAAAATGAAAGCTATGCATTTTGTTAATTAAACCGTTTGTTTATCATAATAATCATTCAATTATTTCTTTATTATGCTTTGCCATTCCCCTACTAATGAATTGTTACTTTCTTTGCAAGTGAGAAATATATCGTCGGGACTGTTGTGCGATCCGAGAGTGCTGTGTTGGTAGCATTGGCATTCCTTATTGACAGCTTCAAAAAAAGGAAATGAAACTGAACCATAAAAACTCTTATGCACACACGCTCATGAATGCTACAACAATCACGTGATGCATATACTTTACCTGTACACGTCATTTAAGACAAGCATTAAAAATGTTATTGTCGCGAGGGCACTACGGGATCGTACTAGATTTCAGACAACCTTGCGTAACGAGTAACTTCCATTTCCAAATTTATACTTGAGACAACAGCGTTTAAATTTTATCCCTCCTCTTACAGTTAGTCCCTATTGGTATTCGAATTCAGAGATGTTGTTTGATATTGCCTGCATCCGAATTCCTTATAAACCATGTATAGTTCTATTCCGGAATTTTTTTTAGGTACCCCAGCTCTTTCCGCGTAAAATAACGTTTGTGGTCTAGCTGCAGTGGGTTTTATTTGTATGATTATTATATTAAAGGGAAACGGGATAGATAAAGGGGAGGTTTGGGTACCCATTAACCGGTTTAACCCTACCGCTTGCTCTTGCTAGTGCCGGTACCAAGTCCGGATATCCCGAGTTCCTATCGTTGTTTATGTTTGTCTTTTGTCATTTTATTGTTTTTCTTGTGTAGTTCCCTCGTAGATTGTGACATGCAATTTTCGGCCATTGTAAGTGTTTCCTGTTCAGTTTTCTACAGTAATTTGAACCGAGTTGGAAAAGTACAATATCTGCCATTGTGGAATCAAAGAAGGACATACTTTCCTTCATGAATCGATTGCCTGGTATGGAAGTAATAGCCATTTCTTTATGAATATCGCTTCGAGATCCTTTTGTTTACGCCATTTGTTTTGGAGAAAGTTTGATCATGTAAACAATAAAACGTGCTATAGACTTTTTCGTTGTAAATTTTTACCTTTTATTACAATGCAGGGAAGAGAAAAAATTACTAAGAAAATGATTAAAGCGCGTTCTTTCTAAAGATATTGATCATATGATCAAACACAAAATAGATTTGAAAACCAGAATCAATCAAAAATTAATATATATATATATAATAAACACTTATACAAATATTTACCTTATTTACCAAATTATCGTATTACCGTCTGGATTGGTCCACAATTCACCTGTTTTAAACAGCTACCAGTAATGTAATTGCTTTCAATAAGACACAGTCTTTGGCCCAGTGCTTACCATATTTAATACATTATATGTTAAAGATGTCTTGTAACATCGATAGAAGAAGCATGCCAAGAAAAGAGGCTCATAGGAACAGAGACAGGGTTTCGGAAACGACAAAAATTAAGAAAGCGCGATAGGCGAGAGATTTTCCTTCAGCTCATATTGCCAAACAACGGCAATAGAATACCGAAGGAACAAGGGAAGCAAAGACCACAAAAATCGAAATCCAAAGACATGGCAAAAACGGCAACAGAGAAAAATAAAGACAAAACAAGGACGTTAGAATGCTACAATGCACGGAAATAAAAAGACGACATTAAAAAAACTAAGGCACTCATAGTGTGAACTCCCATGTAATCGGGAGTGACATCAGGTGCTCCGGAAGGGAATGTTCTGCTCCGCTAGCGGCACCCGTCACACTATCAGTGAGTCAATCCAGGGTTGAGTCAAAACCGGTTATGTCAAATCCGTGAAGACGTGAGATCTAGCTGAAAATGTCCGTTTTCATTTGGGACACAGACACGTCGTATCTGTCAATGATATCATGGTGACGACCATAATGTCTAAAGGGATGAAAATAACAAAGGCTGAACAAATCCCTGACGAAGCAACTTTTGGGACAGCTTTTTTGCTTTATTCAAAAATATTATAAAATAAGAGAAAACTTACGTCGGAAATCTTCGTAAATGGGTACAACTCCTGTAAACACAACAAACAAAATCAAATGACCAAGCATTTTTAGCTTGTGGACTCTTGATAAGATACTATTTTACTTATATTTATTAAAGTATCACCCTTAAACAGGTTTCCATTTCATTTAGTTCAACATTTTCATAATGATTTCTGCATCTGTGACACCTTTAAATTTATTTTTTCAGTGACATTAAATTTTACATGTAGTTAACTCTACGTGTACGACTTGATTCGCATGAATAATAAATATTGCATTTTCCTTACAATGTAGAACATTTATCATTTAGGTGTCATTAGATCTGTTTGGGTTTTTGTTCTCTTTCAGATTTTACACGGATTTTTTTGGGTTTATGTTCGTCTAATATTTTGATTTGATCTGTTCAAATGGCCATATGCAGATACTTAATTTACAACAACCTCGGTATTTTGTTATTTTGCCAATGGCTCTGCTAGAGGAATATTAGCTCCGAGAGTATTCACCAACCCAGTAGTAATTATTCAATTATTGCATAACAAAATACCGAAGTTCTGTTAATTTAGTTGCTGCAATATGTGTGAAATATGTGTGAAAGAAGAAAGAGAATAAATTATCAAAAGGGTCTAATCAGAAAAGCAAATACATCTATGGAGAGAGCTAAACAAGGATGGGATACTTTTCTAATAGAATGTAGGAATAAACAAGTAGGCGGATCTCTTCTTCATCAAAGGCACAGATCCTAGAGGACAAATAACGCAACGGTCCTGACTTGGTAGAGGCATACTAAAACCGCCAAACTGGCTACTGGGTTGGTGAATACCAACGCCAACATACAGTCCACCAGTAGAGGCATCTGCTCAGTGGTTATAAATAACAAAATACCGAAGTTACTGTCAATTTAACTTATGCATATACACATTTCAACAACTTATGCAGATAAAATCAAAACATTTGAAAATCCAAAATACCGAAATATTTTTAAAAGCATTAAATTATTTGATAATTAATTGACTAACCCAACAGGAACGCCCCCCCACCCCCCAGTATTTTTCATGACAAATTGTAAAATAAGTGTTAAAATTGCCACAACAATATTCTAAGTCACAAGAAATGCACATCCTCCACTTAAGTATAGCAAGATTTTCATTCAATGTAAGTTCAAGTAGACACTATATCAATTTCTCGATATTGAATCATTGTATAGCAATAAGGACTTCTGTTCCTGAATTGCACTCAAATGTATCAATTTACACAAAGTGTTTCGCTTTGAACAAATTGTACATAAATTGCCTATCACAATACAATACAAAAAATGTTCCCTGTGAAACTAAAAACCAGTTTATATAAATGCAATCTCAGATAATTGAAACAGCTTTGACAAAAATCGGTTTACAAATATTTTAGTCCATGGTGTTGAAATATTTATTGTTGATTGTTATTTGTGTAGTAAAAATAAATTGCACTGCACCAATATTTATATGAAAATCGAAAAACTGACTACTTTTACGAATATCAGACATTAAGTACCTTAATCATACGCCATTAATCTTGAACGCTACAATATAACTGTCATCTTCAAACAGACATAGATACAAAAAGCAAATCCAAACTTCTATGGAAATATCATTTACAAATCGCATAATTTCAAAAATTGTCCTTCCTAACTTATTAATCCATTGAGCAAACGTATTCATAATGGTGACTTCAAGATGAAGAACAACAATAAAAGGGTTGTTCCTTTGCTTGTTTTTTACCATGTATTTGTAGAGGCTTTGTCTCTTGTGCATTTACTCCATATCCTTTTATTCATCATAAAAATATAAATACAGTATTGTTGTTTAATCTTTCCTTCTGGTTTTTGTTGGCAAAGATATTGATCAGCCCCTAAATGCTTTACACCGTAAATAAATTAAAACAGTTTTTCATATTGGCAGTATTTGGTATTGCACAATATCATTTTCTTTTTTTCATAATTGATGATGTTATACTAAATCTATTTGGAAGTATCGTATGTAAGAAGGCTTGATATCATAGTCAACGGAAATTATGTCGTTAGCTAGCCGTCAGTAAGTGCGAGCATTTGTCATGACAGTGCCCATGTATATTATGTTCATGTTTTATGTTCTTCATTGTAAAGGTACTCGCCTTGATAAGTTCGGCTATTTTCTAGTTTGATTTTACGGTGAGTATTTTTGTGTATTTATTTTTTAGCCATTCACCACACATAGGGGGAGGGTTTGGATCCAAGAAAACGTGTTTAACCCCACCGCAATTTTTGCGCCTATCCCTTTGTCATTGGCTTGTCCCTGTCTTCTTATAAAATTTTAGTTTCTTGATATTCGGGCTATTGGATGTGGTTTTTTTCCATTCATTTATTCACTTTTTTACTTTTCGGGTCATTTATGGATTGCTTTATGGTCTGAGGTTCCTCACTGCGTTGAAGACCGTACGGTGACCCCTAGATGCTTTGTTTTGGGTCGTTTCAGTTTTTAAACAATTTTGAGTTTATGGTCTTCCAAACGTTTAGATTTTATCTGCACTGATGAGACATAAGTTGTCGAAATGCGCATATGCAGAAAGTAAATTCACAGTGACTTCGGTATTTATTATTTTTTAACCTGAAGATGGGATGTTGTCTCCTTCACATTTACCCCATTTCCTTTCTTTTTCATATTCATACTATGACTATTCCGAGATTCTGCTTATCGCAACATATTCAACAAATGATTGAACAACGCAGTAATTCACGAATGTGCGCAGCGCATTAATGAATAATGGCGTTTTTCGATCATGAGTTGAATATTTTCGATAATCAGAATCTAAGATAAGTTATTGTTTTTATCGTATAGATCTCCTTCCCTAATATTTAGTGGTTAATTTTAAGATTTATGGCATGAATTACGTTTTCGATGTTAATCCGCTGAGACATCTACAACATTGACAACACACACAAAAGTATCTGTCCATAAACTAAAAAATTGCATGAATTGCCATGAACTATTTGTTATATAACATTTTAAATCAGAATTATGTATACCATTCATTCTTCTTTACCTTTATTATTTCACTATCACTAAAAATCTTATTGTTTATTGATTCAAAATCTGCAACAGATAATGTTTACAGGCTGTGCATCTTATTTTACTGATTAAATTCCAAACAGCAAGACTGTTGCTATTTGAACTGGCTCATTACAAAGCAGAAAATCATTATGTCGTCACAATATTTAGTATGGACTTAACTGTCGGTCAATGTACTGTAAGACAGTCCGGCAGTCTTAACGAAGCCAATTAGTACAACTATAATGGTATAATACATTATTATGAGATGAAAATGTAAATGAGAAGTGTTTATAGTATATGCTTCGTTTTTAAATATGAAAAATTAAGGAAATGGGGAGAATGTCAAGGAGACAACATCTCATGTCCAGGTTAAAACGACCCAAAACCAAGCATCTAGGGGTCACCGTACGGTCTTTAAAGTTATCTCGTAATAATGAAATAACTTTTGCCTTCATGACTTATTTTGAAGATAACTTAAAACATTATTGGTAATGGGTATTGATCATCTACAAAATGATTTTGCTCCTGCTTTTAATCATTAAGACTACAAATAAGTAAATATTTTCAGCAGACTCAGGAATGAAAATGAGTAAACAAAAAAAAAGTGAAATAAAGCAGATCTGTATAATGTTTGATATATCACAAAGCATTGCCAAGTTGTCATGATTATATGTTATGAAATCACGAACAGTATCACAGAATAACATTTTTTGGTACGAGTACATTTTCTTATAATTTATCGTACACCATTCATATCCTTGATCTTTATTTTTGTATTGTAACGTGATTCATGTTTAGAAATCATGTCAAAATCTTCCAATTTGGACCGTTTTCCAAAATGTTTCCAAGATATCTTGCATGTCTACATATCCATTCCTTGAAAATATTACGTGGAACAGATCCAATAAAGTCTAAGGTCGTTCCCTTTTCGATGTAGACTTTGCAAAACGAGCTTACATGTCCAGCCATATCTCTTGATAGCCAAAACATACCAAGTTTATAATAATACCTCCGTTCATATTTCTTGACAGAGCTTGCCTTGTCCTGGATTTTCTCCCGAACATCTATGTCACCACCGTTACCTGCAATATATATTTACTGACAGGTGAATGTTCTAAACAAAAAAAAAAAAAACATTTATAACTGTGTTCGCAAGCAAAACACAAAAGTCTCCAAAACGATTATGATGCATAAGTTTTGGGGATTTTTGAAAAATAATTTCCATACATTATTCTGATCACATGTTTATAGTGCTCACGTGTCACTATTGCATTCTGCCAAGTTTCGTACAATTGACTTGATGAGTACCCTGTAGTTGTTTATATGTTATGATGGCATTCCGTTAGTCTTTTTGTCATCCCACACATGGCAGTTGATGTAAGAAAACTTGCCAGTATGTTTAATTTTTGTTTATTATCCATCATCTATGAGTGAACAGCAACATAGTTTATTTGCTAGATACTACTTCCAAAAAGTTTATGATAAGAAATAAATTGAGTAATTGGTTCTTGAGCATTTTCTGAAACATTATGAAGTATATCAGTTTGTTAAATACCGAAGACACTGTGAATCTAGTTTCTGCATAATTATGCGAAAAATAAAGTGGAATGTACAATGAAATGATATGGAGTAAATGCATATGAGACAAATGAACAAATAAAGGGATATGGAGTAAATAATGACAAAATAGTGACAAAATCTCTATAGATGTTATCTTTAGGTGGAACTTAAAGCATTTCTGTATCCATATAATGCTGTTTGGTTAACGTTTTTTCGTCCCAATTGGTACGTTTGAAAGTGTCTGACTTGTCCAGTTCGTTTTGTTTGATACCAAATACATGGTAAATACATGGTAAAACAAAGCAATGAAAGAACTCTTTAATTGTTGTTCTTAATCTTGAAGTAGTCACCATTGTGTCTTTAAAATGGGTTTTGCTAATAATCAAGACGGTCCCTACCACCGGTCTCAGGGGAATTCTTTGCTAGATGTGGACCAAGGCTACATCCATGTTCTTACCATGGATACAGGATCGTCAACAGTCATCAAAAAATTAGCTGTCAAAATGATTAAGCAGTCGCTGAAATCAGATACCCCCGGCAAACAGATAAAGAGAAGAAAACATACACACACACGTTGGAAGAAAATTTGGCAAAGAAAATCATGAGATGTGGGCGCTATAAACAGGTGGAAAAAATAAAATAAAGGGGTACGCAGTTAATGTGGACACAGTAAAGAGCTTGACACAGCAATTAGCTGGACACAAAGTAGGCCTAGGGTACATAAAAATTAGCCCTTTTAATTCCTTAAAGCTATTAAAAACAGTAAGAGTTACACAAAATACTACCAAAAGCTTATAACAAGAGAAATCCAGTAAAAAAAATCCCATCGAAACCTGACATAAAATAAACATTTTGCACATTTTGAAAAATTGCAATTTTGGCCCCTTTGACCCCTTTGAAGTCCATTTCGTTGGACTTGATTTTTGTAAATGTCACTCTCATGTTCCGTCGGTATTCCACTGCCGTTGTTTTAAAATTTATTGGTTATCATGGCTGAAAATGAAGTAACTGCACTGCAGAGTCTGGTAACGCTCGAATGGACAAATAACCCATACGGATATGCGGTCCTATGCTTTATTATTCTGACCAGCATTATCAAAACATTAAGTTCGTGGGCTGGAAACACTTTCCGTGCACCCCCCCCCCAATTCCGAACCAGACCGATTTTTTTTTTCAGTCCTTCTATGTCCCCTCCTCAAAATAAACATTACCTGCACGCATAGACAGTATAGGGCCACTTTTATAGTACACAATGAAAAATTCTTGTATTTTCGTTTTAACCTAAGTTCATATTTTAAGCTCTATAACTTTTTAACCATAAGTAATATGTACTGAAATTTGGTACCAAATTAAAGCTAATTGAATATCCTTTACAATGAACACAGGTTTGGGCACTTTACGCCCTTTTTATGATCTGGGGATACAAAAATGTTCCCCTCCCCTGCAAAAAAAAAAATTGCGAAAATGACGATTTAAGGCTGTCGTTTTCTTTAAGATAAACAAACCTCGTACTTTGATCTAGTTCTTATGCCTAACTTATTATAATTTTGATTTTCGGTAAAAATTTTTCCGGAATTTTAGATTTTTTCACAATTTCGACTTTCTGACTTTAGGATCGTAAAATCTGAATATATATTTAATAATGGCCAATTAAATAATGATTTACGATATATTAGCAACAAATTGAGTGCACACAATTTAGTTTTAGACATCATGTAGGTTCAGAAATGTCAAAATTAGCACCCCTCCCCCTAGAAATTAAGGGAAAATTTGGAATATTAAGGCTCTTGTAACCGACCGGGTGTGGTGTCTTGTGTGTCATCAAACCCGCGGTTAAGCAGACATGACCCAGAACCACATCAATTGACTAAATGTGAACCCAAAGATCTCGATTTCGACAATTCAGCAACAAATTTAAGACAAAACCCAACTGCAGAAACAGAGATAAATGTGTAAATGTTTGACGTACGCTCAGTGAGGCTTAAATTAGAGTCTTTTATCCTTAATTGAGCTGCTAGATCATGACGTTGAATTCGTTCTAATCCGTGTTATGGCAGAGAACACTAAGATAAATGAGTTTAGATACTTTATATAATATAAAGTTAAAGTTAACAAATAACAAATAAGACAAATAAAACAATTTTAAAACGAGATCAATCAATGTAATATGGTTCAAAAATAAACACCTATCAAAAAATGTCTTCAAAAAGCTGAACACGAAAAATGTTTAATAAAAGTTTAAATATACCTTTATCAAAATTAAACAACAGTAAATATTGACTAGAGAGAGTTTTGGCCGAGATCTATTTAAAAAAATATTTAATGTAAACAAAAATGATTAGATACGAGTTCACCGGTAATATTGACCAGTCGAACAGACCGTCAACACGTGGTAGATTTAAATCTATCCCATTTTGATTTGTAAACTTTACAACGGACTTAATTAAAATAGTAAATAAATGACACGTAGAATGTTTTAAAAAATGAAGCACGAGGACAACACGCAACGGTGGTGATAAAAACGACTGTCTGTTTCAAATGAAATTTACATGGCTTGAATTAAAAAGCTTCTCTAAAATAATGTGAAAATATGTAGTATAAATACGGACTAAATAATTTTTTGAACAAGGATTCAGGAAATATAATTTCCTATTATGGGTCAAAAAATATTCTTTTCTACTCAGGGAGAGGAGAGAATAGTAGACCTTACTCAAGTCTATGGCCAAGAGACGTTTAATTCATCGAAACAGCCGCTTTTATACCACCCGTTGTCCAATGAAATCAAATAATCGAAACACACCCATGTGTCCTAAATGATAAAAAGATAATGTTTAATGGGAATTCTAGTTTTTTATTTCACTAAAGCTGACATGCAGAAGATCATTTAAGTAGATTTAAACTTTTTAAGAGGTCTCTTTTCGACTCTTCTGCCCGAAATTGTATGCAAAATGTGAATTTTCCGTTTTTCAGAATTTATGTTATTTTGGATTTGAGATGCGAATACTTCATGAAATTGATATGTAACTTGAAATCGTTTCATTATATCTTAGCAATTACAACGTATGCTTTTTAACATTTTAGACTAACTACAGTCTCTTAAATTACAAACATATTACCCCTTATCATACATATTCAACACAATTTATTTCATTTTATTCAGCTTGAAAAGCTAAAACAGTGTATAAAGGTCCAATGACATATATTTCCAAACAACAAAATACACAGAGACTGAAATATACCACAAATAACATCATGCGCTTGGTTTGTGGGCAGTTATTCAACAATTAAAATTGGATTTCGTAAAATTGTGAAATGCTGGAAATCCTATTTTTCACGAAAATCGCCCAAAATATTCAATTTTACCTATATTTTTGTACAAAAATATCAAATGCATCTTTTGTAAAGAAGGTAAAACATTTGTATGCTATGTTCATATAAATGTAAAGACAGACATATTTTTGGACTTTTAAGTTTAATTTTGTTGGGGTAGGGATAACATTTTCGGTATTAAGAGTCACATTGAACATTTCTTGTTTTTCTAAGCAGTGTTTTAAGATAACTAATGTATCGGTTAAAACAATAAACTGGCATATCTTCAGATAAATCCTCCAGATTTGCCACATATAACGATTTAAAAGTGAATTTGGACAAATCTGAAATGCTTAAAATTCCCATTTTTCATCAATTTTGGAAAAAAAATTGAGTTTAAGCTGATAAGTGGGATTTAAAATACCAAATCATGATAGAATTCATGAAACCCTGCTATATAAAGCGCAGGTTTGCGTGTGGCAGTTATTTTTCATCCCAACATAGACAAAAATCGAAAATTTTCGGGACAATTTGTAAGGGTAGGGTAAAATTTTTGGTATTTAGCGTCACATAAAACACTCATTGTTTTTTCTAAACAATGTTTTAAGACAACTGGTGTTACGCTTAGAACAATAAATTGGCAAATCTGCAGATATATTCTATAGATTTGAAATATATTGCTATTTAGCAGCGAACTATGGACAAATCTGAAATGGCTGTTTAAATACAAAATCATGATGTTAATCATGCAACATTGTCATATACAACACACATTATATGTGTTCTGGTTATTTCATGCGAACATGGGCAAAAAATTGACAAAAAATTTCAGACAACTAATGTGTCGCTTGGTACAATTCATTGGCATATCTGCAGATATATCCTCCAGATTTAGTATAACGATTTAACATTGAACTTTGGACAATTCTGAAATGTTAAAAATTCCCATTTTTATCAAATTCGGGCAAAACATTGAGTTTAAGTTACGAAATAGCTGATGAAATACCAAATCATAATGTTATTCATGCAACATTGTCATATACAACATACAATTTCCGTCTTCTGGTTATTTTCTTGCGAAAATAGACAAAAAATTGACAATTGCAGAGTAAATTTGTTGGGGATAGGGGTAAGTTTTATTGATGTTTGATGTTTATATTACCTTAAAGCAGCCATTATTTGTAATGGTTGTAAAGGAAATATAATAAATTTTCATTTGATACCTATTTTAAATGATATTTGGTTGTTAAAAACTAATATTAGGCAAATGAAAGGCAAAGGAGGGCATACTAAACAATCACAAATCAGTATTGTTTTCCTTTGGTATCAGTTTGAGTAAAGATAACAACAACCTGCCTTGTATCTACTGGGTACCTAAATTACATAAATGCCCTTACAAACAGAGATACCTTTCTGGGTCTGCCAAATGCACAACAAAACCCCTTTCTAAGTTCCTCACTGTATTACTTACTGCAGTCAAAGATGGGCTCAAGATATATAGTGATAATGCATACTAAACAAGTGGAGTGAATCAGATGTGGATTCTCCAAAAATTCAAAAGACTTATTTGAATATTTATCTTAAACTGAACTCAACCACTGCAACAGTGTCAGAACATTTGATTTTTCTACACTCTATACCACTCTTCCACACGATAAGCTTAAGTCAGTACTCCGAGATTTAATACATAAGTTTTTCTGTACTAAAAATGGTGAAAGAAGATATTCATTTTTAGTGATAGATAAAAATGGGGCATATTTTGTTAGACATCACACTGTTTAACACAAAAAGTATACAGAGGAGGATGTCGTTGCAATACTGGAATTCTTGATTGATAACATATTTGTAGAATTTGGAGGACAAGTTTTCCAGCAGACAATAGGGATACCTATGGGAACTAATTGTGCGCCACTTTTAGCAGATTTGTTTCTTTATTCGTATGAAGCCAGGTTCATTCAAGGGCTAGTTCAGAAAAAAACAATAAGCTAGCCAAATCCTTTAATTTCAGTTCCGTTATATAGATGATGTTCTTTCATTGAACAATCCTCAATTCAAGGATAACCTTCATCTTATATACCCAAATTAACTCGAAATTAAAGAGACCACTGATACACCATCAGCAGCATCATACCTGGACCTATACCTCTACATTGACAACTCGGGGCGTCTGAAAACGAAACTTTACGACAAGCGTGATGATTTCGACTTTCCAATAGTGAACTTCCCGTTTTTGAGCAAAATATTCCCACTTCTCCGGCATATGGCGTTAACATTTCACAACTCATTCGCAATTGCCGTGCTTGTAGTTTACACAGCCATTTTGTCAACAGAGCGAAATTACTGTCTCAAAAACTTATTCATCAAGGGTATGTTCAGTCACTGTTGCAATTGTCACTACAGAAGTTTTACGGTCGTCACCACGATTTGACAGACCATTAGAATGTTAGTAGTTGATATGGGAAAAAGCCGTAGGTTTTTGAAAACATGTTTTCAAAAACCTACGGCTTTTTCCCATATCAACTACCATCTACGGGACTAACGAGAATAAACAAACATGTAAGATTTGTTATTCACTACAGTTGAGACGGGTAAAACGGGCTAGATTCTTAGTTCACTCACATTTTTTACGTTGCTTG
>MJUU01057906.1:38809-59222 GCA_002080025.1 Modiolus philippinarum | reverse complement strand
TAGTACTGGGATGATCATTTCTTTTAACTGTCTACGACCTTACAAAGTCAGGACCATTGCAATTGACAATTTTGCCTCTGGATTCCACCTGATTTGTTTTTGTTTTTCATGGACGTCGGCTCTTGACCAGTCTGTTTGTTTTAGTATTACCCCCATTTACTATAACCTTTACGGTACCTCTGCTGGTGGAGATTTATTTCTCCGAAGTAATTGCTACTTGGTATCTTTATCTAAGTATCATGAATAGCAAATTTATTAAAGACAACATGCCGGCTAGGACGTCTCCAGGATTAACAGGATCCCCTTCTGTCACTCAAAGGAATGAATGTAGTCGTAAGTATGTTCCCAAATCAAGTTTAAAGAATAACACTGATATGACTTGTGTTCAACCAGAGAGTTATGATTATTTAAAAAATCCTGATTTTATTCATGTGATAAAACCATGCTCAGTCAAACTTTCTGACGTTCTTTTATTTCTAAACGATCTAGAACACACACAAACAATTGCTACTTGCAGGTAAAAAAATGGTAAAAAAAACTAGATGCAAAACATTTGATATGTAAATCACTAATTTTATGTTTACCAGTAACTTAACTGGTAAAACATATACTACACAATCATATGGCCCTCTTGATAGTTCTACAGAAAATGTCATTTACGAGATTGAATGTGCATTATGCGGGCTATTGTATGTGAAACTAAAAACTCTTACCGATCACGTATGAATGAACATCGTTATAACGCCAAAAACCCCACCTTTAACTTAACTTTCACATAGAGTCTGGTCGTTGCTATAACATTAATAGAAATGATAGATTATGTACATATTGTAAGAAGATAGAAGTTGAAGATGAATATCATTACGTGTTTGTATGTAAAAAAAATATGAAAATATATCAATGAGTATTATTGGAGAAATCCGTCCACAATTAAATTGATACAGCTGTTATCTGTACATAATATAGAAGAACTGAATAATTTGGGAAATTGATGAAACTTGCTGAGATTTTACGCAGTTAATATTGATGTTTTAATATTCGTTATCATGCTCTGCATCGTTCAATTATTTGTTTATTACTGTATAAAGAATTTGATAATATTTTGGTAATAAAGTATTATGTTATTATAAGGTTCTTCATTATCAATTCTGTCAGCCTGATCACGATCGTTGCCTAAACGTGCGAGTTCGTTTAATTGAAAAGATATACCACCATAAGAACAGCTCAAATCTCAGTACAGCTTACCGCACGGAAAGAAGTCTATTTTTGATAAAAGAGTTAGGGACTGCACTGCCTTATGGTTGTAATAATACCTTATTCAATATCAGCGAAGGATCTATACGAAGCAATGGTCATAAACATTATAAATCCAGAACGTCTGTTGGTGGATCATCTTCTTAGGACTCCACAGGGATCAGAACATGAATCCTTGCCCTTTATACTACAATTCCTCATGAACAATTGTAATCACGGCTGAAAGATTTAATTCATCCAAAATAAAAGATAAAAACTGGCCCTGTCCCTTAATTTCAGCTTCCGATATATACATGATATCTTATCACTCAACAACCCTCGCTTTGATGATTTTCTTCATCTTATCTATCCAAATGAGCTCGACATTAAGGATACTACAGATACTTCCACATTAGCCTCTTTCCTTCACCTTCATCTTGAAATTGACAACAGAGGTACAATACAAACTAAGCTAGATGACCAACGTAATGACTTGTCAACTTCCCTTTTCTTTGTAGCAACATTCTAAAAGCACCGGCATATGGAGTTTACATCTCCCAACTCATTCGCTACTCAAGGGCATGTGGTCGATACAGTGACAACCTTGAAAGAGCTCGGTTGCTTATAAATAGACTACTTAATCAAGGGTATGTTGCCCATAACCTGAGGTCATCACTTCGAAATAAAGGTTTCCGTTTCTGATTGGATGAAATGTGTTCTTTCGAAATACTACAATGTAGGTATAATGCATATTTGAGACTATCGCGTCCCATACTCATGACAAAGCAAAATCACGAATTAAAAGTATCATTCAAATAGCCTTTGCCGATTCAAAAAATAATTGTTGTATTAGGTTATAAATCCACATTTGTTTTCAAAAACAATTTAAAGTAAAAAGCATCCTGCGATGAAAAACAGACGTGCAATATGCTTGATTTTCTAATTGATAGTATATTTGTTACATTTGGAGTTGCTATATACATGTATCAACAGCAAGTTGGCATACCAATGCACACTACTTGTGTACTTCTACTCGCAGACTTGATTTAATATTCTTTCGAGACTTAATTTCTTTAGAGACTCGTAAAAGATAATAAAATAAAAGATGCTGGATCCTTCAATCTCGCTTAAAGATATATCGATGATGTTTTTTTCATCTACAATGGCTTAAAATTACAATTACATGCTACAATATGTCAGGGAATGCACAAAAAAGACAAATATATACAACGATAGCAACTCGGAGCTTGATTTTGGTGCCGTAATGTTTTTTTTTTACCTGACCAAACATTAAATTGTAGTTTAAATAACTAAATACCGAAATTAATGTAAATCTAATTCATAGTATACTATATTGGAAACAACTCACAACTCATAAAATAATGACAAATTCGTGCAAAATCCAGGCAAGAAATTGGAGTTGGCTTTTGGTGCCATAAATTTATTCCTTGCCAAACAAAACATGCTCTGTTAAATGAAAACATGTAGCAACACACTCCAAAATCTGTAATAACTAGAACGAAATCCAACTCAACTCCTGATCGACAATATATTTGTCTAGTTTGGAGGACTTGTTTTTCAACAAACTATTGGAATTCCAATGGGCTCAAATTGTGCACCTCTTCAAGCCGATCTGTTTCTCCACTCATATGAAGCTGAATTCATCGAAGGGCTTCTTCAAAATAAAAGATAAAAACTGACCCAGTCCCTTAATTTCAGCTTCCGATATATACATGATATCTTATCACTCAACAACCCTCGCTTTGATGATTTTCTTCATCTTATCTATCCAAATGAGCTCGCCATTAAGGATACTACAGATACATCCACATTAGCCTCTTTCCTTCACCTTCATCTTGAAATTGACAACAGAGGTACAATACAAACTAAGCTATATGACCAACGTGATGACTTCACTTTTCCAATAGTCAACTTCCCTTTTCTTTGTAGCAATATTCCAAAAGCACCGGCATATGGAGTTTACATCTCCCAAATCATTCGCTACTCAAGGGCATGTGGTCGATACAGTGACAACCTTGAAAGAGCTCGGTTGCTTATAAATACTCAAATAGGCTGAATTTCTTTAGAGACTCGTAAAAGATCATAAGATAAAAGATGGTGGATCCTTCAATCTCGCTTAAAGATATATTGATGATGTTTTTTTTTTCATCTACAATGGCTTAAAATTACAATTACATGCTACAATCTGTCAGGGAACGCACAAAAAAGACAAATATATATACAACGATAGCAACTCGGAGCTTGATTTTGGTGCCGTAATGTTTTTTTTTTTTACCTGAGCAAACTTTAAATTGTAGTTTAAATAACTAAATACCGAAATTAATGTAAATCTAATTCAATGTATAATATATTGGAAACAACTCACAACTCATAAAATAATGAAAAGTTCATTCAAAATCCAGGCAAAAGTTGGCTTTTGGTGCCGTAAATTTATTCCTTGCCCAACAAAACATGCTCTGTTAAATGAAGACATGTAGCAACACACTCCAAATTCTGTAATAACTAGAAAGAAATCCAACTCAAATGTAGAAGGACATATCTTCATATTAATATACCGCACTTGATACAACATACAAAACTTGGGTAATACGGAACAAAATTAAAAATAAAAATGAACAATTTATAAATGGTGAATAAAAGGATATGGAGTAAATGCACATGAGACAAAGTCTCTACAAATACATGATAAAAACAAGCAAAGGAACAACTCTTTCATTGCTTTTTTTTCATCTTGAAGTCACCATGAGGCCTTCAACAATGAGCTTTGCTCATACCTCATAGTAAGTTCAAGGCGGCCCCTAGCACCGGTTTGAGCAGAATTCTTTGCTTATTGTTGAACAATGCTACATCCATGTCTTTCCTAGTCATGGATGCGAGATTGTCAACAAACATTAATTAAACTGGCAAAGCACTCTTACAATCACTGTCATCCGTTGCCCGACAAAAGAACTAGTGGACGATTACAACATAGGAACAAACACAGGACACTCATCAAGTCGAGTGTAAGAAAACATTATAAAATAATGAAATGTGGGCACCCTAAACAGGCGGTCAGAGCTACATTCCAAAATTTCAAAAAATAAAGCCAAGTTTGAAAGTATGATGGTATATCCATATAAGAAGTACACCATAACTGAAATATATAGAGAGCATAATCTCTCGCAGGGGGAATCTTTTTACGGAACCGACACTGCAGGAGAGACAAACTCCAGTCGTAAAATGGTAAATGAAAGGATATGGAGTGAATGCACATGAGACAAAGTCATAAAAATAAATTTGAAAACACAACTTTTTAACTACTGAAGTTACTGCAAGATGTTTTTTTTTATTTTAACAAAGTAGCAAAGTTACTGCAAATTTAGTTTTTATCTTAATCGAAAGTCAATTGTTCATAGAAAAATTACAGGGTCTTGCACTCATTTTTATCACGAAAAAAAAATGATTAGAGTTTGATTTTATTTTCCTATATTGTACAAAAATATGATGTAAAGAAAATACCTTTACTTTGTGATTCTTTTTTCAAGGTTGCAAAGGAAGATTGGCTTGCTGCTAAAGACATAGATCCTAGATCCGGTTGTAAATATCATTTATTTATTACTTGTGACATGACTAAACTTGCTTTGGAATTTTATCTCAAATAACATTGTGATCCAATGACCTTTGACCCAATTTTGTTGGTCACTTTGTACTAAACATTTTTCCCATTCAAGGTTTCTTATTATTGAAGGATAATGATACATAATTAAAAAAAACTAGAGGATGATATTCCCCGCGCAAGGTTGAATCAATTGGGATTTTTTAGTAGTATTTGTGTCTGTAAGACACATATGATGCCCCGCTTAACACATGTTATTGTACGAGTTGCAGAGATAAACTATGTACCCTGTATTACTATATCACCAAAAAATAAAAGTTTAACAATGTATATTTAAAAAAAATGAACAGAAATCAAAATACATACACATAAAATGCACATTTTCAATATAGATACAAATAAACTGCAAAATAAAAGCTTCCTAGCGTCAAAACTGTGGGAAGAGTTGTGTGGACAATCTGTGTACCCTCTAGTAATAATTCACCCAATAAATGACTAAGTTCAACAATGTATATTTTTCCAAAAATATATCAAAATCCTTCCCACATGCACATCTACAATATAAGTACAAATTATCTGAAAAATAAAAACTTCATATCATCAAAACTGTACGAGGAGTTGCGGGGACAAACTGTGTTCCCTCTATCAAAAAAATCACCAAATAATGACACAGTTCAACAATGTATAATTTCGACAAAAATTAACCAAAATCAAAATCCTCATCACATGCACATTTTCAATATAGGTACAAGTGATCTGCAAAATAAAAACTTCCTACCTTTAAAACTGTAGAAGTTGCGTGGACAATCTGTGTACCCTATATGAAAAATCACCAAAAAATGACCAAGTTCAACAATGTATATTTTTAACAAAAATGCACCAAAATCAAAATCTTTATCATATGCGCATTTTCAATATATGCACAAATGATCTGCAAAATAAAAACTTTCTAGCATAAAAACTGTAGGAGGAAGTGCGCGGACAAACCATGTATCCCCTCGGACGGACGGACGGAAGTCGGGCGGACGGAATACAGACGGACGGACGGACAGGGGTAAAACAATAAAACCCCCTGACTTATCGTCGCGGGGGCATAAAAAACAGTCTGAAATCGGCCACCAAGAAGTGTTTTTGGGCCATAGGCCCGAGTCAATGCTTCAATTATGTTGACCCAATTAAACCTTGATGAGATTCACATTTTCTTTTATACATTTGATCTGCTCTCTCTCCGTTTAAGTAGTTTTATTATACAGAAAAAAATTCTGTAGGTGATTTTGATGATATTTTGCCTTGTTTGTCACTTGAATCTGAAGTTTTGCTGTTCTATCTGAACATGTATGAAGGTTAAATGTAAAAACCACTTTCCAAAACACTTCAAGGGGAATAACTCTTTCGGGGAGTCATTGTTGAGTTTCGAACTAAATTAATCAAATCTGGCTTCCACATTGTAACCAATTTCTCCGATATGACGTGTCAGTATCCCAAATGAAAAAGGACATTTTCAGCTAGATTAACGTCTTCACGGATTTGACTACCGACTTCGACTTTTTCCTGGATTGACTCATTCACAGTGTGACGGGAGCAGGACATGCTTACCCTTCTGGAACTTGATGTCACTCTCAGTTTCAATGGAGTTTACACTGGGAGTGCCTTTGATTTGAATGTTGTGGTTTCTATTTCTGTACTTTGTATCCGTCTAACGTCATTGTTTTGTGTCTAACGTTATTGTTTTGTGTATAATGTCATTGTTTTGTGTCTAACGTCATTGTGTCTGTGTTGTCGTTTTAACTGGCCATGTCTTTGGACTTCGATTTTTGTAAATTTCACTCCTTTGTTCCTTCGGGTTTCTACTGCCGTTGTTCCATTATGCTTCACCAGCTATTTAATACAATTTCCGAGCTAAAAATCGAGAAGAAAATCCATATTTAACTACTCTTTGACCTTGAGTTCTTTTTAAATACAAGTGTAACCATCATCAATGGTGCAGGTACCAGGTATATAGCATAGCACTAACGGTTTCCGAGGAAATAAATGTTACGGAATTAACCATCTATAAGACAAAGGAAACGAAAAAAAAGAGGGACAGTTACGATAAGCAATTTTAAGATGTTTTCCTTCATACTATAAATGGATGGTGTTACGTGCTTCTTCCTTCTATTTTTCGTTTGTTAGTCTGATTTCTTTAAGGTTTTGGGGGGGGGAATCAAAAATCAATTACATGTATCATACTAGGAGAGTGTGCCATTGGCGATATATATTAAGCGCTTTGTAGAGAAATTAAGAATCTTACAACAGGGGAAAGGCAAGACAGGAGAATCTCAGACACCCAAGGGTGAGAATTCTAGTCTCGAACGAAACTAGTCGAGTCCTAGATAATTGAAATATTACCCGAGGGTGTCTGAGATTCATTAGTCTCGCACTTCCCATGGTATTTGATTTTATCTCTCACTGTATTTACACTAAAATATACCAAATCCACAAAGAAATATCATCCCCCACTAGCCTGTTTACACAAGGAGTTACGTCCCTTTTTGTAACGTCATTAAATCTAGAATCTACACAAGTGCGTGACATATTCTAACAGACAATTTCTCTGTTATTTTCCTGTGAAATTTTACTTAAAATGATTTACAATCTGACAATACGTTGATCAAATACATTTATGATCACTAATGAGGGCAAATGAAAATTCAAAACCGTAATATGCAAAACACGATATTTGCCGCTAACCCACACGTGATGTTTTCGTCTTACACTAGTGTAAGACAAGGAAATATCATACCACTAACATAGGACCTGTTGTGTCACAAAAATGAGAAAATTGTGTGTCTGAACCAAATTTATCACTCTTTCCACTCAATTGTCCTCATAATATCAAAACAATGGAGAAAAAATTCACGAAGGCGACAAACTGAAGGACCACTATCTTGAAAAGAATGAGACAAATAGTAATTAGAAAGATGGACCAAGAAGTAACGTCAATATCAGCAAGTGGCCAGTTTTTTTCGATCCCTTGTATATTATAAGTATACATGTATCCTTTTATTTGTTCATTAAACTTTGTGCCTGTCTTAACCGTTGACTTTAATACTGCAATAACTCTGAATACCTAAATATACTTAAATCTGTGTACATTATGCTTTTATTTAGAAAGCAAACACTACCGGCAGTTTTGTTAAAGGTTGCAATTTTTAATTCAACTACTCTTTAATATGTTTCTATAAGTTAAGTCATTGTAAATTCATTTTTAAAATGAAAATTAGTAAGATATAGTTGTGTATTAAATCACATATTTATTAAAAAACGAAGCTTCTCGGACAAATTACAGAATTCAAAGTAGATCAGTATAATAAAAGCGTAGGTTAGCACCAATAAATTCAAAGCAAAAACTGTAATTATAGAAAAAAAGAGAAACGGGGAATGTGTCAAAGAGACAACAACCCAAAAGGGAGAAATAACAACTCAAAGCCACCATAAGATTTTCAATGAACGGTTAGGAAACCCCACACCCAACGGCAGGTCGGAGTCGGTCCGTGTTTAAAGCGTAATCATGTTCAGCGAAATAAACACCATCCTAGACTCCTATATAGACATAAAGTAGACATAAGGTAGACATCAAGATGTAGACAGGAATAAAAGCCTTGTCCTTGATAAACTGAAGTTTTCTATGTATTGTGTGCGTTTTTGTCACATGTACATTCACTCAATATCCTTTCATATTTCCGAAATAGAAAACAGACAAGACACACAAAGGCTCTACTTTTGCTGTTTTTTTACTTTAATATGGAATTTGAAAATAATTGTTTTGGAATTTTGTAATATTTCATTCCTAAATGAGCTTTTCTGTCGAGCCGTTTCCTTATTAAAGTTAGTGATCATGGATCTTTTGACAAAATTAGAATCTGCTTCTACATCAATCAAGACCAGTCCCAGAACAGCCGTCATTGAAAGGTATACTTGTTACAATAAATCTAAAAAGAAGTTAATTAAGAGCACATAATATGCAATGTTACCGATAAATGTTTCGTTTTACATCCAAAATAGGATTAAAAGCAGACAAAGAAATTTGTTTAAAAATATAATTCCCCTTACACCTACCTTTTGCATATGGACTGATGGGGTTGTCGTACATTTTCTACTGCATTATTACTCATGCGGACATAAATAACTAAATACCGAAGGTATTGTGAATTTACTTTCTGCATATGCGCATTTCGACAACTTATGTCTCATCAGTGCAGATAAACCCGAAACATTTTGAAAACCATGAACCGAAATGTGTTTAAAAGCTGATAGAGAACAAATACCAATAGGATCTAAATAGAAAAGCCAAAATCAGCTAAGGACAGCGCTATGCAAGAGGGGGATACTCTTTATGTTTTAAGAAAATTTTCCTAAATTTAGATATTGCAAATTTTCAAATAAAATCGGTTTTCGGGCCAACACCGAAGTACTGGCTACTGGGTTTGTGAATACCCTCGGGGACTAACAGTCCACCAGCAGTGGCATCGGCCCAGTGATTACAAATAACGAAATACCGAAGTTACTGTGAATTTACTTTCTGCATATGCGCATTTCGACAACTTATGTCTCATCAGTGCAGATAAACCCGAAACATTTGGAAAACCATGAACCGAAATGTGTTCAAAAGCTGATAGAGAACAAATTACCAATAGGATCTAAATAGAAAAGCCAAAATCATAAGTGAATTACTTGCTTTCCTTTTCATCTTTATTGATAGATGCTGTTTGAGTAATTGTCCAAGATGAAATTATAAATTTGTTTCTCAACTGATTTGTTACGCGAAAGCTAGCACAAATTATACAGACTTTCTCAATACCAATAATTATCTCCGTGACCGCTATATGAATCAAGGCTTCAAAAGAATTTCGTCTCATACGATCATTAAAAAACTTCTTAAATAGATATCAGTCCCTTGTTAAAAATGAGTTGCTACTGTGTAATCAATTACAATCGATTACATGAGGCAAATTAATTATAATTACATTCCGATTACACTTTTGTATCAAATGTATTATATAAAAATACTTTATTGGCTTTTTTCACACTCTTTCACATAATCATTTCTTATCATCCAGTTTTCATACATGTTTTATTGAAAATGTGTCTTTGTCAATTCAAAACTTTAATGTAACAACCGGTTGTTATAGTAATATTTTGAATTGACAAAGACAAAATTTTATAAAACATACAGTTCTCAGTGTTAATAAGAGAATTTCATATAGTTTTAATGTTTAATTTTGAAAGATGCAATTTTAACGCATCAATCATTAAATCAGAAAGTTAAATTTTTACTATGAAAAATCATTAAAATATGCTATAAATTTTCCATTGTTTTTTTAATAATCCATTTTCTAAAGCAACGAATTGAAGTTATTTCTTAATAAACAATGAAATCTTATCAGTATATTTTGAATAGTGCAAAAAATTGAAACCTGATTTTAAATGTTTTCAAACTATGTTTTTTAAATGTGCAGATGAAATATATGGTGAAAACTAGAGGCTCTCAAGAGTCTGTATAGCTCACCTGGTGACTGGCATATACTGCAGCCTAAATTACTCATTTTCTAGAAGTTTCAAAGGAGAAAATCTTTGAACGTGTTTTCCCCATAGGGTCCAATGTTAAACAATGGTTCCCGCTCGCGGCTATCTTGGATGCGGTGCAGACTTTCAGACATAATTTTTTTAAGAAGACCATTAAAGGCCTATTGTGACCAAGTTTGATTCCAACTGACCAAGTAGTTTCAGAGAAGAATGTCTTTGAATGTGCTTTTCCCATAGGGTCCAATGTTAAACTGTCCCCAGCTGGCGGCCATCTTGGAATACATGCAGACTTACCAGACACATTCTTCGATAGGTACCAACTATGGAAGTTGTCGCCAAGTATGGTTCCAATTGGGCGATTCAGCAGTTTCCACGGTAATTTAAAGCCCCACTATCCATTACAACCCATTACAGACCATCATTCAAGAAAAAATTTGGGCAGGGGTTCCCCTTATAATTCAGATAATGCATATTGCTGAAATCAAAACATTCCAAGTCCCCATTTCCATAAAAAAAATTTGGCAGGAGTTCCCCTTTATAATCTAGTTTAAACATATTTCTTATATTGTGTAGAAAACTATGAAGCACAATACGACAATCAAGCTTACATTGTAAGTTATACAGTTGAACCTCAGTCTCTCAAACTTTGGTAGCTGGAACACCACCAATATCTTGATCTGTATTTAAAAGTCTGATCATGTTTAACTATATTTCTTTGTTTGGCTTTTTTGACAAAAATATTCTTGCTAAGGACCACTTTCGACACCAGTTTTGAAGTCAAAACATGATTTTGTAAATGGCGGGCAATGACCATTTTCAACATTAGTTTTGAAGTCACAACATCAATATCTATTTGGAAACCAAATTTCATTGAAATTGGACAATGTTGAATTTTCCCGCCTTTTTTGGTGGCCATTTTGAAAATGGCGTTCAACGAACAATTTTCAACATCAGTTTTTGAAGTCACAACATCAATATCTATTTGGAAACCAAATTTCATTGAAGTCGGAAAATGTTGAATTTTCCCGCCTTTTTTGGCGGCCATTTTGAAAATGGCATTTGAAGAACAATTTTTTACATCTGTTTTGAAGTTGCGACATCAATACCTATTTGGAAACCAAATTTCATTGAAATCAGACAACGTTGATTTTTCCCGCCTTTCTTGGCGTCCATTTTGAAAATGGCGGTCAAAAATCAATTTTCCACACTGGTTTTGAAGTCGCAACATCAATATCTATTTAGAAACCAAATTTTATTGAAATTGAACAATGTTGAATTTTCCCGCCTTTTTTGGCGGCCATTTTGAAAATGGCGGTAAAAGAACGATTTTCAACACCACTTTTGAAGTCAGCACAGCATAGCAAACATTTTATCAATTTACACTTAACCTTCATCTTCTATAGTTTTGGAAATAAAAGATGAAAAATATGAAAATTTTGAAAATTCTGTGGAAAAAGGGCAGTGACTCCTACAAGGGTTTTTGGATTTTCTCCAAAATTTCAGGGTGGGTAGATCTTGATATGCTGAACATTTTTGAAATTAAAAGTTGACCTCTGTCTGCTATAGTTTCTTTGATAAAAAGAAAATTTTGAAAAATTTCCGGAAAAAGGGGAATAACTCCAAAACTATGCCAAGTGATGGCAATAGCTCACATGGCCTTTTAGGCCAGGTGAGCTAAAAAAGAGAGTGCCGAAATACTTTTATTCATCCCTGTACATTGTATTGTTTCACCAAATGTCATACTGGGACTTAACGCAGAAGGATTTAACGAATTGCAGAACTTGTTCTGCAACGATTTAAATCGACTGCGATGATCGACACGAGTGACATTTTTATTGATATTCATGACAGCCGATTAGTTATGCTTTTTATTATATAGATTTTCTACTCAAAAACCGAGATTTTAGATGCGGATTATTTTTTTCATGTCAATACGCCAGTTGTTTACTTGACGACGACATTGAAGAGACATTGTGACGTCGCTTCATTAAGACGTCATCCAGTGAATAGAAATCCTTTATTGTCACCGGCGACAATATGACATTTATTTAACTGAGAAAACTCCATAATTCACCGCTATCTATATAATAAATACTTAGTATTCTTATACTTTGAATTCATATATCGATCACTGTGTTTCTCACACTTTTTCAAAAAAATCGCTTGTAATTTAAATGTATTCGAAAAATAATCATATCATAATTATAATAACAACCAGATTTGTTGCTTGTAATCGATTATTTTCGATAACATGTAATCGCAATTCACATCAGTAATCGATTACCTTCGATTACTTGAAAAAAATGTAATTAATTACAATCGATTACGATTTAAGGAATACTTACATCAGATATATAACAATGAGCTTGACTGATACTCCTACTTCAGCTTCATACCTAGATCTTTTGTTGTACAATGTATATTGATGAAGATGGACGTTTGAAATCTAAGCTATACGACACGCGTGACGATTTTAACTTCCAAATTGTGAACTTTCCCTTTCTTTGCAGCAATATACCTACCTCTCCAGCCTATTTAGTGTACATTTCAAAGTTGCTTCGTTACTGTCGAGCATGTAGTTTGTGCAGAGCAAAAACACTGTCCTAAAAGCTGCCTAAAGTACGCACAACGAAATTTGCTGCAGCTTAAACCGCTGTAGCTATTCGGTTTTAAATAAGAACCTAATAAAAACACATATGTATTATTTTCTAATTTTTTGTCGCTACTCTTGGTATACATTCATGTATTTACCGAAATATTCAAAGTTCAAATAAAAATATATTTTCCATAGACCTTCATGTTAATTTCACTCAAATTTTAAGGAATTTCGATGCGGGAATGATTGATGAATGATCAACAAACCTATGAAAAGACACCAAACAGATTGCCGATGGATTTCTTATTTGCATATAGGGTGCATGTTTAATGTTTATTCGGATGGCCAATGAACAAACATTATTTGTTTTTTTTTACTAATTTACATAAAATGTCTAGGTAAATCTGAGAATAAAATTTGCAAAACCAATATCCAGTTACCATTTTCTTTTATTTAAATAAATTTGTGGACACTTTTTCCAGTAATTACATAATATTTTTTTGCTGCGCAATCGAGATTAACTCCCAACCAACGTTTTTTTGGTTAATCGATAGACTCCAGAGCATTATAACAATAAATACAGGTGTTGAGTATACTCCCTCTGTTTTCGACTCAAATTTTCTGTTAAAATAACATATAAGGGTAATGGAAAATTTTTAAACCTTTATTGTAAAATTATGGTAATGCATTGCGTGAAGCCGCAAAAGAAAAAAACTTTCCATTGGTGTATGCCATGACATCCTTTAACATTTACTTCTAAAGATATTTGGAGAAAATCAACAGCAAATTTCGTTGTGGCTATTTTTGTAAGATTTGTTCAGCGTATGTTAATTTCATCCCTCAAGTAATTCTATGGCCGTCGCCTTAACATCATTGAAAGATATGACGTGTCAATGCCAAAATGAAAGCGGATATTTTCAGGTACACATACGCCTTCCCGGATTTGACTATACCTATTTTGACTTTTTTATACATTGGCACACTTACAGTCTGGCAGGTGCTGTTAACAGAGCAGGACATGCTTATCCTTTCGGATAACCTAATGTCACCCTCAATTTCTTCGGAGTTAAACCTGTGGGTGTCTTGGTTTCGAATGTTGTGTTTTTTTTTATTTCTTTGTTCTGTAGCTGTCTAACGTCATTGTTTTCTGTGTTCTTGATTTTGCCATGTCTTTGGACTTCGATTTTTGTAAATAGTTATCCCTTTTCCTTCAGTATTCTACTGCCGTTGTTTCTCTATTATGAATGAATTGAAAAACAAATGTGATTTTTACATCTCATTGCTAAGTTTCTGCTTTAAGTTAAAAAACATGTACTTCATAGTTCATAGTCATTCATAATTTCCTTTTTATTTTTTTTTACCTTGACTTAAGGATGTAGTAAGGTGAAAATAAAAATATCTACGATTTCAAATTGATACTATAAATGGAAAGAGCATTGGTAAAGGAACAAATTAAGCAAAAAATATTGATAGGTTATGGACCTCGTTTTCAAGACATTTCACATTTTAAAAAATGGCGGGAAAATACCCTCTTAGACTTTTACCTAAGTATAACATGGAAACATAATTGGTACCTATCACATTGAAGGAAAATCTACAATCTATTGAAATTTTCCTTACTGACCTTGAATGAACTACTTAAGCCTTTGATGACTAGAAAATTGGGTGTAATGGGGCAAAATGTATTACATAAGAATAATGGATAAAACCCGAGAAATCAGAATAACTGATAAAAATTCCCGAAACCTCACCTTACTACATCCTTAAGGCACATAAGTTATCGTAGTGACAATCTACAGAAATCAAATTATCTACAATTTAGTGACAGCGATGGGAAGATCATTTTGTCGGTTAATTTTATTGTTTGTGAACGATCCTGCACCCATGTGCAAAACAGAACAATGATGTGGCTTTGTTCGACATAAGCAACAGGTGCTTTGAACCGTCTTAAATTGAACATGTGGGAGAAAATATACGTGTTCCTCGGATGACATCAAAGTAAAAAACAACAACAAAACAGCTGTTCCATAGCTTGCTTTTGCTATGTATTTGTATGTACGTAGCCTCATGCATTTATTCTGTATCCTTTCCATTGTAAATTGATTTTTCTGTTTGGCAAAAAAGGCCATTAACCATCATGTTGTGGCTCACCTCATTGCGATTTCAATGGAGTGATCCATCATTGATTGTATGTTTCAAAAAAGTATTCCTTTCATACTGACACGTTAATAAAGAGAAATTATAGGAGTATGCATTAATTATAGATCAATTGAATCGCAAACATTTTGCACATATTTATGTCATTTTTTTCACTGTTCAAAGCCCTTTCCTCTCATGTTCCATTTCAAAGATGTATAAATTTACAGTAACGGTATTTTTTTTTCTGATATAAATCCAATAACCGTTTGAATCAAATTATTTCAGATTTATGCAGTTTTGATAGCACTCCTGATAACGATACTCTCCTGATAACGATACTGCAAATTGTTGAAATTACATTCCAATGCATATTTGAATTCAATTTCAAACCATTTTGAATACTTAAAAGACCTAAAAAATATAGGAAAGTTGGTATATTTTTTTTTCTAAATTCGTTTAAGAATGTTGGGTAAATCAATACAGAAAATGGGTTACACATCTATTGAATTACATCTAGATTATGTAATTATTTTCTGAATGTTTATGCAAATTAATTAAATTAGAAAAGTTTCTATAATAAAAAACAATGTTATTATAAATAAAAACAGTTAAAGGTTTCATCATGTTCCGAAAAAAAAAACAATTGATAACAGTTAAGGAGGCCCATTCCTGATGTTGAATAATCATTGTAGACTAAATGAAATCGTAGAACAAATTTATAATGAGGTCAGTGTGCTTTTTTAATGAAATACAAAACATTACAAATTTGGCGGGAAATGGATTTCTCTGGATTTTCCCTGAATTTCACATGAAGACTATTATTTGTGTAAATGCTAAGGAGAAATGTCAAGAATTTTATGAAAACATGTCATGTGTCTTAATTTGACCAATAGAAGATATTAATGAAATATAAATAAATAAAAAGAAAGTCGGGTCCGTATCAAAATTCCATAAGTCATTAAACTAAAGAAGACCATAAGAGCTCCATAATCTGACGCAAATTTTAAAATGTGTTAAGTCAGTCCCTTTAAAGCAATAAAGGTAGCGCAGTACATAGACCACAAAAATAAAATTTACAGAAGTTTTACTGATTTTAAGCAAGAACCAAAACTGAAGTCATAGCAATTGTTGAAAAACTTCTTTTTCAAGATATAATGAGTCAAACAGACCGGCTGTATGTACAATTTAAGCTTAACTGAAATTCATTAATCATCAGGAAAATGTCTAAAAATGATTCTAGGTAAATGAAATTTGCTTTTGTTTGTTTAATGAATCTTATTCATTCACAACATAATATGTGCCATAAATCTTAACAATATAAACCAATGATATATCTAATTTTGTCTTCACTGTGAAACTAAATGTAGGGTAAACAGAATTTTGAACTCATTAAGTAATTGGTGCCATGCTACCTTTACCTATGAGGCTAAATGCGAATATGGAAAATGCCAACTTATACTTTAGAATCCACCTTTTTATGTCAGAATATTAAAACAGTGTCAATGATCGCAAGTTTTTATTGCAAAATGCAAATACAATAAAACACAAAAAATAATAATACCCCCCCCCCCCCAGAAAAGTCTTTCCTCAACAGAAAAAAACATTGATAAAAGTCACATAAAAAAGTAAAATAATGAACAAAGCTGATGTATAAATAATATTTCTCCCCCACGTTCTTTTAGAGATTTAGATTATTTACACGGATGAGAAGACCGGGAATAAAAACATCTTCACCTCTAAATAACGAAAATTAAATTGTACTTTAATGTGTATCAAATTAGAAAGTGTGAAGCGCTGGAATGAAACAGTCTTCATCGAATTAATTGTACTTTAATTTGATCTATATTATATTTGCAAGAAGTAAAACATCATAAGGAAAGGCGATATCCATTCAGAGAAACGGAAGTTAAATGACTGGGAGGTGTTTAACGTCACTACTGGAGGTTCCAATCGGAAATGCATATGCTTACTTTGCCCACTAAGCTATATACATGTATTGTTGTTCGATAAAATCTAGAACAACAGCACAAAATCAATAAAAATTAGAATGAGAAGGAAGTCCAATTAAACTGCAGATGGACATGTTATCATATTTATATAATGGAGAAAAAGTGTTAACCGACCATCCAATGGTATCTCTGGAAACATTAAAAGACTTATTTATGGGTCAGCTATCTTGTCTCTTGGAAATCCGAGAAGAATACAATGTAGACTTGTGCTGGTCTTGTTGCCTTTTTTCTTTCCTAAATCTGGAGCTTTTGGAACAGATTTTTCTTTCCGAGTAACAACTCTCTTCCTAGTGTTTGGAAATCCAGAATATAAATTGTTAGAATTTGACAGATCTTTTATTGCCCCTATACCAAATCTTAATCCTGTTCTGATCCATGTTAAATTAACTTGTTTGGAACCTCATTTGTATCATTATTACTTCATTTCCTCTTTCTTGTGACTAGAGTGTTAAATTCTTGCTACAGTTCTGATTGCTGTCCCTCTGCTCTTCTCTTTTGTCAAGGCATATCACAAGTGCATTTTCAAATAGCCAATCACCGATTGAAGGAAAACATTGACATTTGGACCGAATGTCCTTTAAATTTACTGGACATGAATCTTGTGCTGCGGCCTCCCTGCGTACTAGATGTAAAAAGTCTCCGGTCATTTAGGGCTTGCTATATAGTATGAGGTTCTTCACTGTGTTGAAGACCGTACGGTGAAACCTAGATTTTTTGTTTTGGGTCGTTTTAACCAGGAGATGGGATGTTGTCTCCTTGACATTTCCCCCATTTCCTTTCTTTTCATATCCTGTACGACCAGCTTGATCCAAGGACTTAGTCGACAAAGCAAAGTTGTCTTCAATATTTTCACCTAGACTTTTTGGGGTAAAATTTCAATTTGCAATTGTTTGAGCTAAGTTCCCTAAGCCTTGATGTATATGCAGTAAAAAAGTAATATTCATACGGTCACTAAGTTGGCCCTGAAATCTAAGTTTTTACTTTTTTTGTTACGTGTATGGCTGTTGTTGTCTATCCCAGTCTTTTTAGCTCACATGGCCATGCAAGAATGTTCGTTTATCATATGACGTCCGCCCGTCCGTACTTAGCTCACATTAAAAGGTATTTTTCTCTGAATCCACTTGGCCAAATGAAACCAAACGTCAACAGAATCATCATCACTATGGTATCTTTTTCTGTGTCCTAGATCGAACAAAATGCCGGCCATTACTACAAATAAAACAGTAGGTGTAAAGTGCAATTTTCGGAAAATAAGATAAAAAAATCTGACATTGGGTCAAAACAATGACCGGGATGACACGGTCTACTCACCCTACAACTTTGAAGAAAAATCTGTTCAACAAATTATTGCCCTTTTCCCGATATTTTAAAAACAAATGATGTTTTTTTTTTTATTTTCTATTAAAAACACTCAAACGCATAGATGATAAGTTTAAATTGCAGAAATTTTCAGCGTTTCAAGATCTACCAATATTGCAATTTGGAAGAAAATCCAAGCTCCTATGTAATAGTTATGACCTTTTATTGCTATTAATAGCTTTGGTCTAATACTTCAAAAAGATTTGAGATTGATGTAAAGTATGAATTGAAAAAAAAAAAAAAAAAAACAATTTCAACATGTCATTGGCCACATTTTAATGAACATGGTGAACATGGTGAAGCTGTACGACTACTTCCAAGATAGCAACCAGAGGGAAACTTAAATCACCACTTGACCATACGGGAAAACTATTTGTCACAATTGTCTTTAGTAGACCCCTTTAAAAAATGCTTCGGCCGGTCCGCATTACATCAAAAATGGCTTTCAGTTAGGGAGCATAGTTTAACATTAGACCATATGGAGAAGCATTCAAAGATTTTCTCCTCTGAAAAAACAAAGCCAGTTCGATCCATTCGTGGGCACATTATTCCTTTGGTAGGTCCTCTTTCAAAAAATTCATCAAATTTGTACCTCATTCTAGATGGCCAACAGTTGGAAACTTAGTTTAACATTTGACTTTATGAAAAACACATTCAAAGATCTCCTCTGAAACTATTAGGACAATTGAAACCAAAATTGGTCACAATTGTCCTTAGAGGATGCCATTCAAAGTTTGTAAATTTTATGTTCGTTCATCAGTTGGTCCCCTGAAAAAAGTTGACCATATCCAAAATCGTGTCCATCAGAAAATGAAGTTTAACTTTGAAGCAAATACCATCAGGTCTACTAATATACTTGAAGCCCTTATTAGTTAGGTTATTTGGACTGTCTATTTTAGCCATGGCACAGATGCGATAGACCGGCTCTTGAGGGCCTCTTGTTTTAGACGTAAGGAAGTGTGTTGGCCTCATCACATTTTCAAAAATGCCATCAAAAGTGGAAACTTTCAAAAAGTCTACTGTGTTTTCATGTTTAGGGAAATAATTCCAATATTCTTCCTTGTAAGCTGAGATTCTTTCCGGATATTTACTGCTCTATGTAGATTCAAGAATATTAATGTGGGCTTGGTCCAGTTTTAAACCTCCAGTATACTTTTGTTTTTCAAAACAATCCTTAAAAACCTGACCAAGGATATTTTCCTAATCAATACCTGCAGCAGTCTCTTTATTTATCCATCATTTTGAGCCGACTCTGTAGTATATACAATATGTTTTATAAACCGATCTGTATTTTGGTTATTAATATTACTCTCATCTAAAATGTAAGGAGGTTTATCGTCTGTAAAGTCTCTTTTTGTATCTGAATGTAAGTTCAATTCGTTGATTACTACACACGTGAATTGATTATTCAGACATGATGGCGAAATCCTTACCACTGACTCTTGGCGACCCGAAATCTTTGTCAAGGGTTGGATCTAAGGTAAAATAGGTTTACGTGTCCTTAAAGAGTTGTTCTCCTGGTCTAGGCTCCCCTGGCAGGAATGTTATCCACATTATTAGCAAGATCAGATCTGGGCTGTTGTTTCCTATTCTGACCTGTATACAGTTCGAACAATCTGTCAAATTAAATGCTGAAACTGTTCTCCGTTGCTTTAAATATCTCGCCAAAATCAGCTTGCATAGTAGCTGGTTTCGAGACTTTTAGGTTTGTTTTTCCCACATTATCAGGCAACTTTTATGATAATCCATGTAATGGCAACAACCCATATTTAATCGAACTTTTGTTGATGTCTGTGTTTCAATCCAATGTAATGATGAAGCATTGATTGATTGATTGATTGATGTTTTACGCCAACTTCAGCAATATTTCAGCTATATTGTGGCGAGAACTGTTGG
>MJUU01057906.1:23634-35533 GCA_002080025.1 Modiolus philippinarum | reverse complement strand
GGGCGGGTAGTTGGTCGGTTAGGTTTTTAAGTTGACTCAGACTGGGGTTAAAATTTGGTGGTAAATACACAGAACATAATGTGATCGTTTTATCTAAAGAAATTCTCACTGCAACAGCCTGAAGATCGGTATTTAGATCAACAGTACTGTGGACAATATTGTTGTTGACAAGAATGGTTGAGCCGCCAGCAGCTCGTTCATTCTCAGCTACATAAGTGCTGTAGAGAGAGTAGTTCTTTACATTCAACGTATCACTTTTCTTCAGATGCGTTTCCTGAAGACAAAATGCCGCAGGATTAAAAGCTTGAATTAATAAAGTAATTTCAATGAAATTCATCTTAAAACCTCGGCAATTCCATCGAATTATATTATTCATTTTAGTCGTATTGGTGAGAAATTTCCCTTTCGGGAAACCAAGGGATGACGAGACGATCGACCACTTGCAGACGAAGACCTACTGTGTGGTCGTTCATTTTCGATGTTGTTTTCTGGTTCTGATGTATCCATGTCGGTACCTAATGTTCCCCAAATGCTAACATCCCAGTAGGGTTTTTTGCGTGAACCAGATTTTTTAGATTTGCCAGTGTCTTCGTCTGAAGACAGGCTTTCATATCTGTTAATGATGAAGCAAAAACTGTAACCACGAATGTTAGTTAAAGTAACAACTAATGTTGATGTAAATAAGGTAAGATAAGATTTTTTTCCAATAAGACGCAAAAAAAAAAACAAAAACTAATTCTCACCTAGGTCATTGTAGGTGTACCTGTGTGAATCTGGGGCCAGGTGACTGCACGTCACGTGGTATTTTTACGCTTGTAAACTGATTTTTGAGATAGAACCTTCTACTACACGGACACTTTAATCAATGTAATAAAAGTAAATTCTGGATAGTATATTTCACTTAATCAGTAAAAAATCTCCGGCGAGTCCTTGGAGAGGTAAGTACCAAATTATACAAACAAGACTTTGACATTCTTAACGATTTGCCATTATAATTCAACACCTATTATTTACGAGATACTAAAATAATAACGATGTTCACTAAGATAATAACTCGGTTCGGAGTCAGAGGTCAAGGTCAAAGTTGACCTATGACCAGAGCCCATTTGAGGTTCAAGTCTTGCCATCAGTAATTGTAATAGATATTTACGACTTCCCACTATGCAAATTATATGAGAATTTTGTATGAAAATTATCTTCAAAGCAAATAAAAGGGATGTATTTCTTAAGAGAAGTGAATTTAAAGTTTCTATCTGATTTCATTTTACATCAATTCATTAAAATGCAAACGACTCTTCGTAATCCTGTCAAATAAAATATTGCTTATCATGTAAACCAAGTTTTGGCGATTCGATTAGTAATGAAAAACATACTATCCTTTTTCAATTATGCTAAATAAATAGTGAAAAGAAGTATATCCAACTAAAATCTAATTTCATCTAGAATATCTGGATTTTACATGAAGAAAAATCTTAGTGCACAAAAGTTATCATTCTCTTACAGTGAAGTACTTATCAACATCTTTCATTTCAATTTTTTAAAACATGTCTTATTTATTAATTTTAGCAATAATTTGCATCATCATAAAATTTGCAGCCCTATGTACAAATTTGCATTACAAAAACAGGAAAACAGCAAACACCTACAATGGCCAGGAACTACAATCACATGCCACAATTTACAAGCAAACTGCACCAGAAAAAACAATAATGAAAACAAGAGACAAACATAAATAACGATAGGAACTCGGGATAGCCGGACTTGGTACCGGCACCAGCAAAAGCCAGTGGTAGGGTTAAACCGGTTTATGGGTACCCAAACCTCCCCTTTCTCCACCCCGTTTCCCTATAGTATCATAAACACGCATGTTTGATATGCGAGCAGTGAAAACTAACCCAGCCATATCGGCCGTATTTTCACGCTATACCTAAGATATTAGCCACTGCCAAATGTTGGTTTGTATATAAGAGAGATGCTGCACTAACCGACTCAAACAACTAGGAGGTATAAACAAACCAGTATTTAATTCGTTTTGTCATTTGTTCTATTAAATGATGAGCGGTTTAATAATTACATATTGTAAAGGTTTTTTTTTTAAGTGTTTCATATGTTTTCTCTTACAATGTATTTGATCAATATATTTCACTGATTTGTCCTCATAATTTCAACATAATGAACCAAATAAAATGATTCCAGAGGGGAAAAAATCACCAAAAATAATTTCAATTTGAATTAAAACTTTAAGTAGCTGGTGCACAATGGCAATATGTATTAAACATTCTAAGAAATGTCATTAAATTTCACTTAGTGGTCTAGGAAGAGTTGTCGCCACAAAGTATGTACCCTATGGCGAACGGAGTAATGAACGGAGTAACGGACGAACTGACGAACGGACACCATGATCACTATACACCACACGATAAATTGAATTTCACTTAGTGGTCTAGAAGGAGTTGTCGCCACAAAGTATTTATCCTATGGCGAACGGAATAATGAACGGAATAACGGACGAACGGACACCATGATCACTATATACCACTTGCTAAAGCGGGTATAATAAACGCAGACAACTAAATGAAGGACCACAATTTGACAGTATGAGATAAAACTTAAATTGGCAAGATTGGTCGAGGAGTGTTCGCTTATCTGCTGGGTAAATCACGGAGCATAGTTTTCTGGAAAACACCAAGTACAAAGGCAGAACAATCAAACTCAACACTTCCCAAAATTTGTATTTCAGTATATTGTCGTCAGTATCAGTTCAGGCCAGTTTTTTGTCCCAAGGACATTAAAAGTATACATATATCCTTTTATTTGTTCACTAAAAAGTGTGTCTGTCTAGGCCTTTGCCCTTAAACTTATAACTCTGAATACCTCAGCATACTTGAGCCGTGATAGGAAGATGAGTAAAGAATTGAAATGTTTCTTAAATGCAACTGCAATAATATGTTTTACAGGTAAACTTAGCGTACATTAACTTAAAAATCTATAATAGTAAAGTTATGAATAAATCTAAGACAGTGGCTATTTAGCCGGTACCGGCAAAATAGTCCATGGGCTATTTGACCGGCGACGGCAAAATAGTCTGTGGACTATTTTGGCGGCACCGGTCAAATAGCCTACGCATAACGTTCTTGCTATTTTGCCGGCAATGTTTTTAGTTTTGACGGTTCTGTTCGGTAATTTTGTTATTACCTCAATGTTTTTCATATAAATAAAATTGCAATATGAAAATGGATAGTAGTCTGTTGTGATTTCATGTTTATGTCTGTATATTTGTATCTTTAGTTCTGTCGGTTTCATTTTTTCACAATTGACTCAGTCCTGTCGCCAACTGAATTCTACTGTTGTTACGATTGATTTTTTGATTTATCACATCGGCTATAGGGGAAGGTTTGGACCCAATAAAACTAGTTTAACCCCGCCGCAGCAGGTTTGCGCCTGTCCTAAGTCAGGCAATTTATTAAGCCTTTGTGTGTCTTGTCTTTTTTTTTAGTTAGTTTACTTTATGTCTATAGGAGTCTAGGATGATGTTTATTTCGCTGAACTTGCCATGATTACTCTTTATTCAGGAACCGACTTCGACCTGCCGTTGGGTGTGGGGGTTCCTCACCATTCATTGAAGATCCTATGGTGACTTTGAGTTGTTATTACTCCCCTTTGGGTCGTTGTCTCTTTGACACATTCCCCGTTTCCCTTCTTTTTTCTATATATTGAACCATGCAAAGTGATCACTTCTTACATATTGAAAAAAGTTATCCATTAATCTTTTGACAATGGACGCTATAGTTCATGACAAAAAGAGAAAGCACATAGTGCACAATTTGGCAGTTATGCCGATTTGAAAGAAACAATAGAGAAATATGAAAAGAAACATTTAGTTCAACTGTGGAAAAGGGACTCTCACACATTTAAAGCTATGGAAGGCCGTGCAACAAATAAGCACTTCAATAAGGCTTTGGAATATTGGGAATTTAAATTTTGCTGCATTTATGGTTTGTCCTTTTCCTGTGTTGACAACTTAGTAAATATTAAAATTGTAAAGAAATACTGTTCCGAGGATGCTTGGAAATCAACTGAATCCAACTAGTATTTGCAGAAAACAGAAGAATCCAGTCTTTATTTGGAAAACCTGCAGTCAGGATGAGTAACAAAACTTAGAATATCGTAATATCTAGTGCCTGCCTAGAATGGCAACACCTGTCATGTGCAAGACTTAAACATGTCCCAATTTTGCATTTTATGTATAGAAGTAGTATATAGGTGGTTTTCACCGCGTATTTGTCGTGGTGGATGCGGTGGATCACCGGAAGTGACGTAGACCGGAAATGACGTGACCGATGTCACGTGACCGGAAGCAGAAGTCACGTGACCAGAACACGAAGTGTTTTTGTTGCGCATGCGCAACCGGAAGTGGCCCTATTTGAAGCCCTATACGGGCCTATTGACCGGAAATGACGTGTTGGAACAACACGTGACCCTGCAAGGGTGTTGTATGACTTTACTACAGTGTACATGCGCGACCGGAAGTGGGTGTTTCCCCATGTGTAGACCGGAAGTTGGGCATTTTCCCTAGTCGGAACGACTCGGGCGTTGTCGTTCGGATGTTTTTATATGTTTTTACCCCTTTTTCAATGGTATTTTTTGTATTTTCTTCTTTTTTTTATTTCATGTTCTCCCTTGTCCCACCCTCTTTATTGTTGTTATACCTTTTCAACCCCTTTTTAGTATTGTTCTTTGTATTTCAATCCAATATTTCACCTAATATCCTGGCCTTGTCAGTCAGTAATTGTCATTGTATTTGTTTTGGTGCCTTCCGCGTTCGTCGAAGGGACATGACTCCTGTGATTTCCCGCGTTTTGTGGGTGTCTTCTATCAGGTCCGCGTTCATCGCGGTCATTTTGTTTTCTAAGGGAGATAATTCTTACTACTTATTTTCCCGTGTTGTTTATTTGTGGGTGTCTTCTTTCAGGTTCGCGTTCGTCAAAGGGACACAACTCTTGGGAATACCTATGTTTTTTATTTGTGGGTGTCTTCTATCAGGTCCGCGTTCGTCAAAGGGACATAACTCTTGCTACTTATTTAACTCGCTTTTTTAACTGCAGTAAAATCATTTCACCTTTTTAATTTCAGTATTGTTCGTTGTAATTTTTCCCTTCTCATCCAATGTTTAGATGTAACCTTTTGGATGTGTTATTTTATTATTTTCCACTTTATTTTATAATTATCTTTCCTTTTCATTCAATCCTTAGAGGTATTTCCCTTTTTCCCGCCAAATTCCTATAGTGTCGTCTGCTATTGCCATTTTGTTTCCTATTATATTACATAATTATCTCCCTTTTTCATTCAATTCTTAACGTGATTTCCTCTTCCCTACCAAATTTCTACAATAAATAATGTTGTCTGCTATTGGTTTTTTTTATTATTGTTTCCTATTTTATTTCATAATTATTTCCCCTTTTCATCCAATTCTTAGAGTTATTTCCCCTTACCTGCCTAATATCTATACTGTCGCCTAATATTTTTAGATTTCCCGCCATTTGTCATCCAATCCTTAGAAGTATTTCCCCTTTGTCGCCATAATTCTATAGTGTCGTCTGCTATTTTTAGCTTTCCCGCCATTTTTCATCCAATTCGTAGAATTATTTCCCTTTTCCCTAATTATTTCATAATCAACTTCCTTTATCTAACAACTAACCCAACCTAAGTTGCTATGACAACTCTGTATTGATTTATTTTTATATTTGAATGTTATTCTCTTATTTATTTCTAACCATTACAGTTATTTATTTTTTTTCTATTTTCGAATGTCATACTATTTTTTTTCATTCAAAATATCGATTACCTTACCCTAACTTTGCTAAGTTTCCCCCTTACCCTGACTTCAAACCCTTAATGATAACCTTAGATCCTATCACTTACATTACACCATAACTCTTACCTTAACCTTACAGAAACATAACCCTATTACTAGTATTATAACCCTAACCTTTAAGTTATTCACACTGACACCAACACTTAGCCCTTAACCTAGACATAAGCACTATCATAATAATAAAGCCGTAACCTAATACTAACACAACGTCGAATCCTAAACTATTCTTAAGCTCTATAACAACCTCGAACTTAACCCTTTTACTAACTTTTTAACCCTAACCCTTTTACTAACTCTTAACCCTAACCTTTAAGCTAATCACCCATTTACTAACAGTGAGCCCTTAACTTAGACACGAGCTCTAACATTATATTCTAACCATAACCTAATAATTACACAACCTCTAATCCTAAACTTGACCCTAACCCTAACCTCATTTCAACCGTAACATAACCCTTTCTTACCCTTTCTTACTCTAATCCAAAACCTAATACTTACTTAAATCAAACCCTTAGTCCTAGCCAAACCTAATTCTACCAATATACACTCTAATTCTAAACTCTAACCCTAAATCTAACTAACCTAATGATAACACAATATATTCCTAAATTGTAAACCAATGTTAAGCCGAGCCTTACCCTAACCCTATGTCAAGCTTAACATAACCTTAACACAACCTATTCCTAAGTAGTAAACCAATTTTAAGCATTTTGTTTTAATCTTAACATAACCCTAACACTCACTCTTAATTATTCTTACTAACCCTTGCTTACTCTAATTCTCAGCATAACACTAACGGTAACTTTAACCCTAAGTCCTAACCGTTACCTTATACTAGCACTAAACCAATCTTAACCCTAACCTAACCCTTACCACAATTTAATCTTAAGCTTTCCCTATCACTAACATTTAACCTTACCTTAATCACCTTTCCCTGGAATTTGAGCTCTAAGCCCTTATCCTAACCCAACAATAATTCCGAACCAAGTTTTTTACTAACCCTAATCATAATACATAACGATATCTAACATAACTAACCAATACTTAATCTATCCCTAAACCCTAACCTAAGTATAAACAATAATTTAATAACACAACCTCACCTCTAACCCTTGAACTATTCCTAAGCTATAACCATAAGCTTAACCCTAACCTCATTTCAACATTCAATTAACTCTACCCTCACTAACCCTTACTTACCCCAAATCTAAACCTAACACTAATTTAACTTTAACCCTAATACTAGCACAATCTCGAACACTTATATATATCTAAGCCCTAAACCAATTTTGCCCCTTACTTAACCTTGATCCTAGCCCTTATTCCGACCCCTACCTTTATCTTACTAACCTAATTCATAATCCTGAATCTTAAATCCAACCGTAATGATGCATGATATTTTAAACATAACGTTATGATGTATAATTGTAACAGGAACGATCCTAAACCTAAAACCCTTATAATGAACGTTACCCCTGCCTAATCTTAACCCAAATGATGAATATAATCCAATCATTAATCCTAAAGATATATGTGATTCTAATCCAAGTGATCTTAGTCATACTTAGCCATTAAACTGATTGTATATCCAAAGCCCTTAATTTTATAACGAATCAATCTCAACTAATCCAAACCCAACTCTAACCTTAGCCAAGCCTTCTCACCTTTCCCTAACTTTTACATTAATTCAACCAACTCCTCAACCAACCGTACATAAACCCAACTTTAACAATACCAATATACTAACGCTACAACTTTAACCCCTACCCTTACTACCCTAAATTATACTGATAATATACAGTCAAACCTGTCCATGTGGTCACCTTGATTAAGCAAAAACCTTGTTTTAGCAGCCACAATTTTATTTCCTATTTCCTTTTACTTCAGCTATTTTGAACCTTGATTTAGCAGCCACCTGTCTTATGTGGCCAATTTTCTCTCTTCCCCTGGGTGACCTCTAAAACCAGGTTTGACTGTAATTCCAAACATAACCTAATTGATATGAATTATCCTAACCATACCCCAAATAGTGTATTTCATCTTACACAAAAGAATATACGCATTCCTAACCCTTACATTAACCATAGCCTCAACCCTAAGTCCTACACTTAGGTACTCTAACCATAATCCTAAGCTATGACCTTAACGAACCCTAACTTTAATGTTATCTTCAACACTACCTCTTCCATGTATATAACCCAACCCTAGCCCAACTGATATATTTAATGGACTGATGTATGTGTCACTGCAATTCTAAACTGAAATGAAATATGTAAACCTTCACCCAAATAAAAACCCATACCTTAATGATGTATACTAAACCCAGTGATAAAATGATCCAAATGATCTGTACGATGCTCACTTTATAACTTATAATGATTAGCTAACCTTTAGCTTTCAAACTTTTTTCTAAAATTATCATTGTCTCTATAATTTTTTTGCTGCTGCTTAATTCTCGTCATTACTTGGGTCTGTCTGCTGCTGCTGCTGCTGGTGGTGGTGGTGAATTTAAGGTATCTTGGTGGTGGTGGTGGTGGTGGTGAATTTAGGGTATCTGGGTGGTGGTGGTGGAGGGATACTAGTCTGTGGTGGTGGTGATTGGCTTTTCTGGTGGTGGTGGTGGTGGTGGTGATGGTGGAGGTGAGATACTAGTCTATGGTGGTGGTGGTGATTAAATAATAGTCTATGGTGGTGGTGGTGGCGGGATAATAGTTTGTGGTGGTCGGTGGTTTATCACTTTATTCGTTGGGGGCATAATAATAACAAACCCTGACAATACGTTTTCATTTTTAATTTCATTTAAACAAAAGACAGTAACATTCTAATTTTCTGTCTTTACATTAATGTCAATTTAAGTTTTCTGTCTTCAGTGCTGGTTCTTCCGTCACTTAAATGTCTGTCTTCATATCCACTTAATTGGGCTCTGTAGCTACCTTTATCCGTTTCAGTTCTGATTCTTTGTCTTCAAACACAGCTATAATCTTTCCAAGTCTCTGCTTTCCATCTTCAAACATTTGATCTAAAAATTACAAACTTGATACCGGTTGATACTTAACATACTTCAATAATTTGTAGTACTGCAAACAACTTCGAAACCAACGGTGTCTATTTTCGTTGGTATCTTCATACGGTACCATATACCGACAAGCTTTGTCCACAGTTCCATAGTCCCATTGACTTAAAAAGCATACAACATCTGGGTGTAGGGGTGTAGGTGACCTCAATACTTTTATCGTTCCTGATATTTCCCTGTCTTCTTTGATTGTCCATTCTCCTCTACCTGTAGAATATATATCATCCCATGGAAATTTTTCAGCTATCTGTCGTGATAATCCATGCGCCTTGATGCAAAGACAATTCACTTTAGGAACAATAACATCTACATTTTCTGCTGTCAATAAATCTCCGTCAACAATATTTACACCCATTCTGTCTTTATTGGCTTCATTCTGTTCTTGTACACCCTTTATATTCTATGTCTATTGTCTCCATAGCTGTAATTCGTCAGTTAATATTTGTAAGACGGCTTCGAATTGGTTAATTTTCCTGCGTTCTGATTGGTCAATCTTTTGTAAATGGCGATTTCTGATCTGTTGAAATCGGTCAAATTTGATTCTGTACACTTTCAATCCACTTTTCCTAATTCTTCTATCAATTGATGATGAGCTGCCCATATCTCTGTTGCTTGATCTTTGTATTCAGCTCAATAGGTTTGAGTTAACACATATAATACATATAATCGTCCAGGATTGATGACCCCATCTTCATACATGGCAAGCACGATCCGCTTGTACACTTCCAGACTGTCCATGACGAACTGAATGAGAACCCCATATAACTATTTTGAAATTTTATCTGACTTCTTATAGCATGGGTAACTCTAACTTAACACTATTCATAATTTAACACTATCTCTATCAATAATTTAAATATAACCTTACCCAATCTAACCCTAACCCTTACTGTAATCTAAACCTAATTCTAACACTAACCATAATAAAACTCTAATCCTATCTATAATTTCACCCTAACCCTTACCATTATCTAACTCTAACCACAATATAACCCAAAACCTATCTATAAGCTAACTCTAACCCTAATACTATCTATATTCTAACCCTAACCTATCTGTAATCTAACTATAACCCTTACCCAATCTAACCCTAACCCTATGTATAATTAAGCATAACCTTAACCTTATCTTTATTTTAACTTTAACCCTAACCTTACCATAATTTAACCCTAACACTTGCCATAATCTAAACCCAACTCTAACCGTAATATAACCCTTAGCCTATCTATAATCTAATTCTAACCCTTACACTAACCATAATTTAAACCTATCCCTACCTATAATTTAACAATAATCCATACACAATCTAACCCTTACCCTTGCCATAATCTAAACCTAACTCTAACCCTAACCATGATATAGCCATAATCCTATCTATTATCTAACTACTACCCTAACCTTACCATAATTTAACCCTAACCCTATCTATAATTTAACTGTAACCCTAACCTTATCATAATTCAGCTCTAACCCTTACCATAATGTAGCTGTAACCCTATCTATCATTTAACTCTAACCCTTACCATAATCTAAACCTAGCTCTAATTCTTACCACAATATAACCTAATCTATTTATAACCTAACTCTAACCCTAACACTAAACATAATATAACCTTAATCCTATCTTTAATCTAACTCTAACCCTAACCCTATCAATCATCTAACCCTAACCATACTCTTATCTTAACCCTAACCCTAGCTATATTCTAACCCTAATCCTATCTGAAATCAAACCTTAATAACTCTAACCTATCTGTTATCAAACCCTAACATACTCTAAGCCAACCCTAACCCTATCTATTATTCAACTATTATCCTTACTAACCCTAACTCTAACCCTTACCCTAGCACTAACACTAACTCTTACCCTAACCATAATTTAACTTAACCCTAATCATAGTAGTAGTAATTTGTATTCTGTCTGTAACATAAGAGAAATGCATGGTGCTTTTCAGAACAAATATTAATGAATTTATCTAATGTTACAGACAGAATACAAATTACTACTACTATGATTAGGGTTAAGTTCAATTATGATTAGGGTAAGAGTTAGTGTTAGTGCTAGGGTAAGGGTTAGAGTTAGGGTTAGTAAGGATAATATTTGAATAATAGATAGGGTTAGGGTTGGCTTAGAGTATGTTAGGGTTTGCTAACAGATAGGTTAGAGTTATTAGGGTTAGATTTTAGATTTTAGAATATAGGGTTGGGGATAAGATAAGAGTATGGTTAGGGTTAGATAATTGATAGGGTTAGGGTTAGAGTTAGATTAAAGATAGGATTAAGGTTATATTATGTTTAGTGTTAGGGTTAGAGTTAGCTTATAGATAGGTTAGGTTATATTGTGGTAAGAATTAGAGCTAGGTTTAGATTATGGTAAGGGTTAGGGTTAGAGTTAAATGATAGATAGGGTTACAGCTACATTATGGAAAGGGTTAGAGCTGAATTATAATAAGATTAGGGTTACAGTTAAATTATAGATAGGGTTAGGGTTAAATTATGGAAAGGTTGGGGTAGGAGTTAGATAATAGATAGGATTATGGCTATATCGGATTATGGCTATATCATGGTTAGGGTTAGAGTTAGGTTTAGATTATGGCAAGGGTTAGGGTTAGATTGTGTAAGGATTATTGTTTAATTATAGGTAGGGATAGGTTTAAATTATGGTTAGTGTAAGGGTTAGAATTATATTATAGATAGGCTAAGGGTTATATTATGGTTAGAGTTGGGTTTAGATTATGGCAAGTGTTAGGGTTAAATTATGGTAAGCTTAGGGTTAAAGTTAAAATAAAGATAAGGTGAAGGTTATGCTTAATTATACATAGGGTTAGGGTTAGATTCGGTAAGGGTTATAGTTAGATTACAGATAGGTTAGGGTTAGAATATAGATAGTATTAGGGTTAGAGTTCCCATGCTATAAGAAGTCAGATAAAATTTCAAAATAGTTATATGGG
>MJUU01057903.1:0-59955 GCA_002080025.1 Modiolus philippinarum | reverse complement strand
TTTGTCAAGATGTTGTCTACGGTTAACAACTTTAGGAATACATGTTATAACTCCCTGCTTCCCTGCTTTTTGTTGTAACAGACATATCGCCATTTTTAAAACTAAAATTGATAGATCGAAGTATAAATTTACTAATATCTATCCAAAACAAAAAGAAAAAATCAAAAATTAACTTGTAGAGCCATCCGATTCTGGGCTTTTCCTTAGTTTCATACTTTAAAGCAAAAATCAATTTTGCCAAAAAAAAGAAAATAATAAATAAATAAATAAATGAATTGATAGTACTGATTATTCGGATTTTGTTTGGTTTTATGCATTTTAAACATTTTTCGAAATTATGGATTTCCTATGGTTTGGTTCTAGTGCTGCTGATGAGGAATTAATTTTCGAAATGTCCATACACTCATTCAAATTATTTCAGTTGGAGTTAACATATGAGTTATGGTGCAATGTTCATTTACTCCATATTCTGTCAAGAAATATTTATTTTTTGCTATATATATTCTGATAAAAAAGTTTTGCTTCATTAAGAATTTAGCCATGATCAGTCATAACTGCCACCGGTAGAGCTGACAAGTTTTGGTATTGTTTATTTACAAAATCTTTTGCCTCGAGGTTGAAAAAAGAATTTTGTTTTTCACCTTTTTTCGACACAATTCATTTTTTATCATACATTCTATTCCTTCATTTTATCTTGGCATAATATTTTTAGTTCAGACCTCTACATCTCGAATTTCTCTACATTGTCTACTATATTCATTTCTTATTGTCGTATGTCTTCAATGAAACATAATTCTTGTTTATTTTTCTCTTTTTTTTAACGAAAATTTGCATACGATATAGATTTTTTTCTGACAGCCAATGATAAAGTTTACACAAAAAGTTGGTCATTAACAGTAAAATGAATTTCATTGTTGTCCAAATACATGCTTTTAGTATCAATAATAAATCCAAATTCAACCAATGCAGATACTTTAAGCTAAACCTCAAGAAAAATGTTGTAGGTTGCTAATCTTTCAAACATATCAAGTTGATATTAAGTAGGCATGGTAACTTGATGTATGTTACCACTAAATGTAATATATTTGCACCAATCACAATCCTAAATGGCTGCTGATAGAGAAAACATCAATATTCTACATGGGCTTAAAGTACAACTCTTTTTAATTGCTTATTCTTGAAAACAGTTTTATAAATCAAGTTGATTTTAACTAGGCATTGTAACATAAATATAATCTCCCTGATGAATGATATTAATACCAGTCTTAAAATTGAAATGGCTGTTACATAAGGTTTATTAACTAGGTCTATAGGAAAACCTTATAAGATTAGAATCGAGGTTGGCGATTCAAATGCGTATGAAACTTTGGTGTTAAGTGCTTCAGGAAGAGGACAATCTAATTGATTCAAAAATGTCATATGAAGACAGAAATAAGTTGGGTGATAAATGGGTAGAGGCAGAATATTAGCTTTCTACACAACCGTAATGAATCTGCTCTTGTGCCTCGGAATAAAGAAGATATATTCACTCTTCATGGAATGTTGCATTGTCCACATTTGTAGCCTACAAGAGGTCTGACCAGACTTTTTTATGACCTGACTTCCTGGCAAAGACAGGACATTTTTCTGTACATCGCACAAAAATGCGTCTGACAAATTAAAGTCGGAGCCATTGAAAATTCATTAAGATGTCGGACGAAGATACTTTATAGTTTGCTTTAAAGTCATGTAATATATCTTAAAGTTCTTCAGTTTGTTAGTTATGACCAATTTGATAATTCAAAAGCCATTTCGCTAGATACAAGAGAGGCATGGACGAAAAAACAACAAAATCATTGCTATTTTGGTATCTGCAGATTTCAATTGCTATCTCTTAAATGCAACAAATTAAAACATTTTGAATAAATGAAAATATGTTTTAAATGCCGGATGAAAGGATTTGGGTTTAATTAGAGAAGGTCTCTTTAAATACATGGTATATCTAAGCAAAAGGAACAACAATGAGCTTTGCTCCTATCTCTTAGTTAGTTTAAAATAGCCCCTACATGTAGCACCAGTTTGAGAACCGGTTTGAGTGGAATTTTTGCTAAATGTCGAACAACGCTTTATCCGTGTATCTCTTCTATTCATGGATGCGATATTCTAAACAAACATAATTTAAACTTGCAAAGTGCTCTTACAAACACTGTCATCCGTTGCCGACAACAACAAACATATCTCAAGCTAGTTGACAATTACGACTTATAGACAAACACAGGGCACTCATCAAATCGATTGTAAGAAGACTTGGTATTATAAAATAGTGAGATGTGGACACTATTAACAGTTGGCCAAAATAACGTGTGGAAATAACAAAATTAGTACATGCCAACATTTTTCAGGTATGATAGTATATTCATACAGTACTGTGCAACGTAGCCCTTACAGAAAAAACGATCAGTCACCCGTCATCCGTTCGTCAGGGAGCAGTCAGCGGTCAGTCAGCGATCAGTTAATTAACTTGACGACTTGTTATTCGTCCAACACGTCAATTGACGTGAAACGTGACGGATGACGAGATCCCTATTCGTCCAACTCGCGTCAAGATTCGTCCATTTATCATGTGACGTCTCGGGTTAAAGATTTTGCAAAATATAGATTCGTTTCACTAAGTGTATACACGATCGGTATATCATCGCAACAGATCAATCTTTTTGCTATTAATAAATAATTGCCTATCATGTTTTTTTTTCATTTTCATGGAGTCCTTAATAAAATAAAGGTCGAAAGGAACCGCTGCATTGACGGGTGTTATTCATCAAAATTTACCATTTTCATCGAGTTTAAACAAAATAATGTGTAAAGGGAAAATTTCTCACTGATCGGTGTATTTGTAATGACTAAGTTTTAATTATTCATTTTCAGATATACATGTAATGGAATTTAAAAAAGAAAAACTGATGTTTCTAAGAAAAGTTTTGTAGATTTGCTATGAGTAATTTTTTATCCCATTTTTTCATTTTCATGGATTTTTTAACAAAATAATGTGTAAAAGTAAAGTTTCGCAATGACCGGTGTATATGGAATGACTAAAATGAGGAATCATAAGTAATTTTTTTTTTTTACATTTTTTCATTTTCATGGAATTTTTAACAAAATAATGTGTAAAAGGAATGTTTCGCATTGACCAGTGTATATGTAATGACTAAAATGAAGATTCATAAGTAATTATTTTTTTACATTTTTTCATTTAGATGGAATTTTAAACAAAATAATATGTAAAAGGAAAGTTTTGCACTGACCGGTGTATATGTAATGACTAAAATAAAGATTCATAAGTAATTTTTTATTACATTTTTTCATTTTCATGGAATTTTTATCAAAATAATGTGCAAAGGGAAAGTTTTGCACTGACCGGTATATATGTAATGACTTAAATGAAGATTCATAAGTAATTTTTTATTACATTTTTTTTTTCATTTTCAAGGAATTTTTGACAAAATAATGTGTAAAATGAAAGTTTGACACTGACCGGTATATATGTAATGACTAAAATGAAGATTCATAAGTGAATTTTTATCACATTTTTTTCATTTTCATGGAATTTTTAATGAAATAATGTGTAAAAGGAAAGTTTCGCATTGACCGGTGCATATGTAATGACTAAAATGAAGATTCATAAGTAATTTTTTATTACATTTTTTTTTTCATTTTTATGGAGTTTTTAACAAAAAAAAATGTGTAAAAGGAAAGTTTGACACTGACCGGTGTATATGTAATGACTTAAATGAAGATTCATAAGTAATTTTTTATTGCATTTTTTCATGTTCATGAAGTTTTTATCAAAATAATGTGTAAAAGGAAAGTTTGACACTGACCGGTATATATGTTATGATTAAAATGAAGATTCATAAGTAAATTTTTATCACATTTTTTCATTTTCATGGAATTTTTAACGAAATAATGTGTAAAAGGAAAGTTTCGCATTGACCGGTGTATATATAATGCCTAAAATCAAGATTCATAAGTAATTTTTTATTACATTTTTTTCATTTTCATGGAATTTTTAACAAAATAATGTGTAAAAAGAAAGTTTTTCACTGACCGGTATATATGTAATGACTTCAATGAAGATTCATAAGAATTATTTTATCGCATCTTTTCATTTTCATGGAATTTTTAACGAAATAATGTGTAAAAGGAAAGTTTCGCATTGACCGGTGTATATGTAATGACTAAAATGAAGATTCATAAGTAAATTTTTATAATATTTTTTTCATTTTCATGGAATTTTAACGAAATAATGTGTATAAGGAAAGTTTCGCATTGACCAGTGTATATGTAATGACTAAAATGAAGATTCATTAGTCAATTTTTATTACATTTCTTCATTTTCATGGAATTTTAACAAAATAATGTGTAAAAGGAAACTTTTTCATTGACCGTTGTATATGTAATGACGAAAATGATGATTCATAAGTAATTTTTTATTGCATTTTTTTTCATTTTCATGGAATTTTTATCAAAATAATGTGTAAAAGGAAAGTTTTGCACTGACCGCTGTATATATAATGCCTAAAATCAAGATTCATAAGTAAATTTTTATTACATTTTTTTTCATTTTCATGGAATTTTTAACAAAATAATGTGTAAAAGGAAAGTTTGACACTGACCGGTATATATGTAATGACTAAAATTAAGATTCATTAGTAAATTTTTATCACATATTTTTCATTTTCATGGAATTTTTAACGAAATAATGTGTAAAAGGAAAGTTTCGCATTGACCGGTGTATATGTAATGACTAAAATGAAGATTCATAAGTAATTTTTATTACATTTTTTTCATTTTTATGGAATTTTTAACAAAATAATGTGTAAAAGGAAAGTTTGACACTGACCGGTGTATATATAATGCCCAAAATCAAGATTCATAAGTAATTTTTTATTACATTTTTTTTTCATTTTCATGGAATTTTCAACAAAATAATGTGTAAAAAGAAAGTTTGACACTGACCGGTATATATCTAATGACTTAAATGAAGATTCATAAGAAATTTTTTATCGCATCTTTTCATTTTCATGGAATTTTTATCAAAACAATGTGCAAAAGGAAAGTTTCGCACTGACCGGTGTATATGTAATGAATTAAATAAAGATTCATAAGTCATCTTTTTTTCTACATTTTTTTCTTTTTCACGGAATTTTTTACAATGTGAAAGGAAAGTTTCCGACTGACCGGTGTATATGTAATGACTGACATGAAGATTCTTAAGTAATTTTTTATTACAGTTTTTCATTTTCATGGAATTTTCAACAAAATAATGTGTAAAAGTTCCGCACTGACGGGTAGATTTGTAATTTACAAGTGATCTTTTATCACATTTTTATGGAAGTTTGAACAAAATAATTTGTAAAAGGAAAGTTTCCTCTGACCAGTCCATTTGAAATGACAAAAATGATCATTTGATTCCCGGGGTTTTGATTAAAATTGATGGATACTTTTTTATGATTTTCTTCATTTTCGTGGAGTTCTTACCAAAATAAGTGAAATTTTACTTTTGATTTTCAATTAATGCATTCTTTTATATCAAACAAAAGTATAAACTGTTCCCAGTCAGTGTCAATGTTAAACCGTTATCACGATTGAATTTTTTTCGTTTCATTGGAAAATTTCAATTATCTATTAATCTATTGATTATTTTGCCTATCATTAAATGACGAGTCCTCTCTCGTCAATTGACGAATTGTACTCGTCAAATGACGAGTACCTGGACCTGAACTGTTATGAACGTGAATCGATCCGTCCCGTCCCGTCCCGTCACGTTCCCGTCAGCAATCCGTTCGCGTCCCGTCAGCAATCCGTTTCGCGTTCGTCAAACGGTAAGTGCTACGTTGCACAGTACTGTATGATAAATTTTCTCAGGAACAGGTAGAGAATTTCTGAAATATATAGACTCCATATATCTCTCGCACTGTGAATCTTTTTATGGACTCCACACTGCAGAAGAGATAAACCGTGGTCTTAAATGCGCAATAAATGGATATGGAGTAAATGCATATGAAACAAAGTCTCAACAAATACATGGTATATCCAACCAAAGGAACAACGCTTCTGTTGTTCTTCTACAGCTTGAAGTCACCACAAGGCCTTCAACAATGAGCTTTGTTCATAGCTAAGCTAATAGTAAGTTAAGAACGGCTCTAGCAGGACTCTTAGCTGGCAAAGTCTTCAATCAACCACTGTCATCCGTTACCCGACAACATCACTACTTTCTTAAGCTAGTTGACGATAACGATATATAAACAAACACAGGGAACTCTTCAACGAAAGGCGATTATAGTCTGATGGTGAATAAATAGACAGTATGTTATATAAAGAAGAAAAAAAAAGAAGAAAAAAAAATAGAAAATCAGCCAAGGACAGAGCTTTGTACGAGAACGATCTTTCTTCTTTGTTAAATCTGAACAAAAATTCAAGATTTTACAAATTTCCAAGTAAAATCAGCTTTTGTGCTGGTGAATAATAACTAACAGTCTAAGAGCAGAGACAACAATGTAGTAGTAAAAGATAACTACAAAATAGCAAAGTAATTACGCAGATACGATAACAGAAACGCGCACAGTGGCCGAAAATTACAATTAAATGTCACAATTCACTTGAAAACTACATAAGAAAACAAATCTAAACAACAATAAGAACTCCAGATAGCCGGACTTGGAATCAGCACTTGCAAAATCCAGTGGTAGGGATTTACCGGTACCAATACCTGTCTGTAATTTTGGTATCTTCAGATGGTATTTTCGACAGCTTATTTATCTTCAGTGCAGATTAAAATCAAAGCATTATATCGGCATGAAAAAAAAGTCGTGTCGTAAAATTATCAATATAAATCATAAAATATGGATTATAAATAAAACAATCAACGATTATGATATTTCGGTATATATAATCATCAACGTCTTTTTCTGTATTATGTTTCCATGGAATAACAGTTATAGCCTGAATATTGAGCGGTGTACTTGTTTGCTTGGTTTTGTTTTTGCATTTATTTTCTTCATTTTTATAATTTCCATGAAGTCATAATATTTTTTCTCTGTCTGATCGTAATCATCCTCACTAATGCTGCCTTAATAGATATATTTTTTTGCATTCAGCTGATTCGGATACACACAGAAGTCATTCGGGTGGTGATTTCAAATACTAGTTCATTTTAAAATACTAGACATTGAATTTGTAATTCGTTTTTTGCAAATTCATAGTCACGGAGGATATGTTGGAAATATTTTCTGAAACTTTTTTTAGTCCAAATAACCATATCATAAACTTAGATAACAATTAACAGCAAAGGAGTAGATGCAGTAAGGGACTTATTTGGCCTCAAAAAATAAGTTTGCTTAAATTCACATTATATATTGTTGAAATGTTCTATGGATATAGGTTAATAGTTATAAGGAAGATTACTCAAGTATTAATGTACGATTACAGAGTTTTTCAGTGTAGAAAATGGGACAAATTGCACATTTTCTCGAAAAATGACAAATTTGACTCATTCTGACTACTTTTTCTTTAGAGGAAACATTGAGCACAGGCAAGAACCACAAAAATATTCATATGGAAGGTCCAATACATCTGTAGTAACAATTTGGTAAAATATCTAATTGGTTCTTGAATGTGCTCTATATTTCCGATTAGAAAAACCGTTCGAAAATATGCCAAATTCTTTGTATTTCTATGAAAACGTTCAAAAGTAGCTTCAACATGACGCCAGAACTGTACCTATTGTGACGTCATGGGTTCTAAATTTTGTATTTTTTCCTTAAGTGGTATCTGAACTTTCAAACCAACATTAAAGAAAATATCCAGTTGCAACTTAAAAAATCACTGAAATTTAAGGCCAAATCAGGCCCTTATCGCACCTTGTCCTTTGAATGACCTTCCGTCTAGCTATATTCACTGTTATATCTTTAATTCTTCTATGTAATAAGGTGTTTACTTTGTACGTGCGAATCATTATCTGAACATTTTATGTTTGCTTTAGTTTTGTATTGAAAGCATTGCGTATTTTTGTATGCATACATTTTATGAACTAATTCAATATAATTCCAGAAACGAAACAAGGATGGACTTGTTTATGCTGATCTCGTTTTTGAAAACAGTCCAAATAGGAAGTTCACGATAATAGGATTGGAAAACAGAACCGGCTACGCTGACGTTGACTTCACTAAAAAGGCCGATCCTTTGCCAAGTGATGACAGTGATGACCAAGAAACAAGTTAATTTCCATAGACTACAAATACTTAATGTATCAACAATAAATCAAGAGAAACAAAAAGCGTTATTTTGTATCCAATATTAAACACTTTTTCTTTAAATGATTACATGCTTTGAATGCACGCTTATTATGAATATTTGTAGATATAATGAAACAGTTTAAAAGACAAGGATTAAATCTGTCTATAGAATTGATAGTTATGTTAAATTTGTGTTGTATTAGTTTATTATTGATACATAATTCGATTCTGCACTTTTTTTCAAAAGAATACGCATTATCATGCTAGTTGGAGCTTTTGAAATAGTTAAAATGTAATTATTTCTTGCTATTTTTGACGTCTTGCCTTCATTTTATCTGTTTACGTACTGTCGATGTGATGAGATAACAGATTTGTATACTTTTTACTAATGTCATTTTTTGTCTCATAATAACAGTTGATATACCTTATACATATAGTTTACATTTATGTAAAACCTCTCTGACATTTAATGTGACCTATAGGAAACATTCTTTTCAATAGAATTTGAATTGTTAAATAAACATTGAACATATGAATATATTAATGAATAAAATATCCCAGAAACATTCCAGAAACATTTCTTGCAGTCATTTAACGTATTTCATTCGTAAATGGTGGTTTCCAGTGGGAGATGACCAATGTGAGATCGATGCACGCGACCTCATCTCACACCGGTAATTGAAGAACCAGACGGGTTGATTTTTGTGATACAATAATCGTAACTATGACGTAACGTCATAAAACACCTGACGTCACAGTGTAAAGAAAACTCGAATGGCGACAACGTTGTACAAACAGTATAGGTTTGCAGACGTTTCTTTTCGCTTTTTACGGAAGAAATAGGTACTTGCATAAGATCAAAATTAAAGATCGGAATATCTTTACTCGTGTAAGAAATTTTACGTCTTTTCCCCTCGTTCCGCTATGCTCCACTCGAGATAAGACGAAATTTCTTACACTTGTGAAAGATATCCCGATCTTTAATCTGCCATTATGCAAAATCCTTTTAGTCTTTACTTTGTACTGATGTCAGAACTTAACATTGTGACTACTTCGGCTTAAAGTTGGAAAAGAATTTGTAGACGCTAGAATCCGACTTCCAGCCAATCTCTTCTCAAAACTCTTGTACAACATGAAGGCACGCTTGTACAACATCAGACCAACGTCATCAAGAGACTTCCATCTTAACCCAAATCCAATAAAATTAAGGGTGCTGGAAAGCAGCTCTTGTAAGCATAATTAACGAAAAAGTAAAAATTCTTGTCGAACTACGATAAAAGGTAAACGTATGTACACATATTATGCCAAAAAATAAGCATTAAAAATAAAGATAGAGTTGGGCCGTGGAAAACAAACAAAACGGTTGAAATTGACGCTTTCCATATTTGGTGCTATATCACAGGCGAAATGCAGAGAAATAATCTTAACGCTCCCCGTATATAGCAAAGACAAAAGTGGGAGAAAAGGACAAAGGTGAATAAACATAATTGAAAATCGGCATACATATTAATTGATTAATTAGAGTCAAACGTCCGGTGAACAATATTTCAAATTAATAAATTTAAAATGGGGGGGGGGGGGGGGGGGGTAAAAGAAGCATTGCAGGCGAAATTTACCACAATGCAAAGAAAACCCGGTTTTGATTTAAAAAAAAATGGGCACTGCTGTCTCTAAAACTTAGTGTTCATGGGAATTTTTACGGAAACCCAAAATTTTCAAAGGTCAATAACTAAAAAAATACAATACTACACGGTTGCTGTCAAAATATTAGGAAGTTCCACACTGATATACGGAACATTTTTTTCATTACACTTTATTAGCTATCTTTTACGATTTCCGAGTTTAAGTGGTAACAAGGTTTTTGGTTCCAGGACACTTGACATTGTTAATCATATTAGCTCGATATGCATGCATGAGTTTTAAGATCCCACACTGATGTCAATTTATCACACCAAGTATCACAATGATATGTCGAGTATTTTTTCACAGCTAGTGCGGCAGACAAAGAATAAAATAAAAAAAAAATCCGAAGAATAACAATGAGGTCTTTACGATATTGAAATACCTGTATAAAAGTACAATCCCTGGATCAGTCAATATTCCATTTCGACTGATCGTTGATTCCTGAATAATCGAATCATGACTTTTGACGGCTGACGGATGGTAAAATTAACTAATTATTGGTGAATGATATGATGAACATGATTGTGATAGAAGATACCCTCAGCTAGAAATACAATGTAGTCCATGGACTGGAATAACCCCCTGTGCACCCACCCCCAGTTCCCAACCCCACCCATTTTTTAAGTCGGCATACATCCCCTCTTCAAAATAAATTAGGTTAACACGAGCATAACCTGCACGCACTGATGGAACAGGGCCCATTTTAAGACCGACATGCCAAAATTTTGGAAAATTCCGTTTTTCGTTCAAGTTTTTCTTTCAGTTGCTTCAAAATGTTGACCAAATGCTTCCCAGTTATAAAAACGATGTATCAAACAATTGCTTATTGTATGGCTTTACAAAGAACCCAAATTTTTACAATTACTATGCCCAATACGTTCTATAGCGCCATTAAACCTATCCCTACCCCTATGAAATATTGAGGAAAATTTAGATATTTTCATTAAAATTGCGTAAGTTTGATGGTCTAAACCTGAACCTGAACCTGAAGTGCATCTCGAATCCCAATACTGAAAATTGTTTTTAGTTTTTCAATCTATTTTCTTGAATTTAAAACATGTTAACATAATGCTAACATGTTTTAATGACCAAAGTTTTATTTTCAAATAGACCAAATGAATGGATCTTTGAATATTTCCGATTTTGATAAAGTTTTGTCATTCTTTTGCAAAATATTACTTTTTAGTAAACAAATATCATTTAAAGAAGGTACCAAATGAAAGCTTATTATATTAGCTTTAAAACTATCAAATATAATGGCCATTCTTATGTAATATAAACAGCATACATCAATAAAACTTACCCCTACCCCAACAAATTAACTGTAAAGTTTTCAATTTGTTGTCTATGTTCGCATAGAAATAACCAGAACACTCAAAACGTGTGTTCTATATGACAATGTTACATAAATTATACCATGATTTCGTATTTTAACAGTCATTTGTTGACTTAGACTCAATATTTTGCCTGAAATTGATGAAAAATGGGAATTTTCAGCATTTCAGATTTGACCAAATTTCACTGTTAAATCGTTATATATGCCAAATCTGGAGAATATATCTACAGATGTGCCAATTAATTGTACTAAGCGATACATAAGATATCTAAAAACATTGTTAAGAAAAAAAAAGAAGTGTTTGATGCGACTCGAAATACCGAAAATCTTATCCCTGCCCCAACAAATTTTCCTTAAAATTGTCAATTTTTTGTCTATATTCGCAACAAATTAACTGAAACACGCAAAATGTGTGTTGTATATAACAATGTTTCATAAATAAACGATGATTTCGTATTTTAACAGCCATTTGTTGACTGAGACTCAATATTTTGCCTCAAATTGATGAAAAATGGGAATTTTCAACATTTCAGATTTGCCCAAATTTCACTGTTAAATCGTTATGTATGCCAAATCTGGAGGATATATCTGCAGATGTTCCAATTAATTGTTCTAAGCGATACATTAGATGTCTGAAAAAATTGTAAAGAAAAACAAGAAGTGTTTGATGTTACTCAAAATACCTAAAATCTTACACCTACCCCAACAAATTTTCCTTAAAATTGTCAATTTTTTTGTCTGTGTTCGCAACAAATTAACTCAATTACGCAAAATATGTGTTGAATATGACAATATGGCATATATTACATCACGATTTGGTAATTTAACAGCCGTTTGTTGACTTAAATTTAACATTGTGCCCAAAATTGATGAAAAAATTGGATTTTTCTACATTTCGGATTTGGCCAAAGTTCACTGTTAACCCGTTATATACGGCAAATCTGGATGATATATCTGCAGATATGGCAATTAATTGTTCTAAGCAATACATGAGTTGTCTAAAAACAGTGTTTTGAATATCAAGGGGTGTTTAATGTGACTCTGAATACAGAGAATATCACCTCTACCCCGACAAATTTTCCTAAAATTGTCAATTTTTTGTCTATGGTGAATAAAAGGATATGGAGTAAATGCACATGAGACAAATTCTCTACAAATACATGGTGAAAAACAAGCAAAGGAACAACGCTTTTATTGTTGTTCTTCATCTTGAAGTCACCATGAGGCCTTTAACAATGAACTTTGCTCATACCTCATAGTAAGTTCAAGACGGCCCCTAGCACCGGTTTAAGCGGAATTCTTTGCTAATTGTCGAGCAACGCTACATCCATGTCTTTCTTGGTCATGGGTGCGGGATTGTCAACAAACATCAATTAAACTGGCAAAGTGCTCTTACAATCATTGTCATCCTTTGCCCGACAAAAGCACTAGAGTCTTAAGCTAGTGGACAACTACAACATATAGACAAACACAGGGCACTCATCAAGTCGAATGTAAGAAAACTTGGCGTTATAAAATAGCCAAATGTGGGCACTTAAAACAGGTGGTCTGGATTACATTTCCAAATTAATAAAATAAATGCCAAAATTATCAATAGTATATCCATATGAGAAATTCTCTCACGCACAAGTACGCCATAACTGAAAAATATAGAGAGCATACATCTCTCGCACGGGGAATCTTCTTACGGACTCCAGTCGTAAATGGTGAATAAAAGGATATGGAATAAATGCACATGAGACAAAGTCTCTACAAATACATGGTAAAAAACAAGCAAAGGAACAACGCCTTTATTGTTGTTCTTCATCTTGAAGTCACCATGAGGCCTTCAACAATGAGCTTTGCTCATACCTCATAATAAGTTCAAGACGGCCCCTAGCACCGGTTTAAGCGGAATTCTTTGCTAATTGTCGAGCAACGCTACATCCATGTTGGCATCCTATGTTCGCATAAAAATAACCAGAACATGCAAAATGTGTGTTATATATGACATTGTTGCATGAATTACATCATGATCTGGTATTTTAACAGCCATTTGTTGACTTAAACTAAATATTTGGCCCTAACTGATGGAAAATGGGAATTTGCAACATTTTAGTTTTCTCCAAAGTGCATTGTTAAATCGTAATATATGTCAAATATTGAGAATTCATCTGCCTGCAAATATGGCAATTCATTGTTCTAACCGATATATAAGTTATCTAAAAACAATGTTTAGAAGAACAAAGAGTGTTCAATGTGACTCTAAATACCGAAAATTTTACCCCTACCCCAAGAAAATGGTGTTTAAAAAATCCCCAGAATATGTATGTCTGTACATTTATATCAACAAAACATACTTATATTTTACTTTCTTTTTAAAAAAATGCATTTTATATATCGCAATATGTAATTCTAACGCCAAAATATGGGTAAAATTGTATATTTTGCATCTCAAAGTCAAAACTGCAGAAATTCTGAAAAACAGAAAAATCCCATTTTGCATACAATTTTGAGCAAAATAGTCAAAAAGAGACCTCTTAAAAAGTTTAAATCTACTTAAATGATCTTCTGCATGTCAGCTTTAGTGAAATAAACACTAGAAATCCAATATTTGTTTAATCATTTAGAGCCTGAATATTTCATATTTTCCCTTAATTTTTAGGGGGAGTGGTGCTAATTTTGACATTTCTGAACCTACAATACGTCTGAAACTAAAATGTTTGTACACGATTTGTTGCTAACATATCATCAATCATTATTACATCGGCAAATATTAAATATATATTCAGATTTTTACGACCATAAAGTCAGAAAATCGAAATTTTAAAAATGCTTAAATTCCGAAAATTCCCCTTTTTCAAAAATTTTAAACCGAAAATCAAAAATTTATGGACTTTAATGGTTGCACACGATTTGTTGCTAAAATTTCATAAATCATTATTACATCGGCAATTATTAAATATATATTCAGATTTCTAGGACCATAAAGTCAGAAAGTCGGAATGTGAAAAATCTAAAATTCAGAAAATTCCCGTTTTTCAAAAATTTTAAACCGAAAATCAAAAAATTATGGATTTTAATGGTTTTATTTCCCAACATTGTATCACACCTGATAAGTTAGGCATAAAAACTAGACGAGGATTGTTTATCTGAAAGGAATTGACAGCCTAAAATTGTCATTTTCGCTATTTTTTTGCGGGGGGAGGGGTACATTTTTTGTATCCCCAGGTGAGTTCAGCATAATAGATATTAGATTAGCTTTAATTTGGTACATATTACTTATCATTAAATAATTATGGAGCTTAAAAGGTGAAACTTATGTTAAAACGAAAATACAAGAGTTTTTCGTGGTGTACTATAAAAGTGGCCCTATACTGTCTGTGCGTGCAGGTTATGTTCGTGTTAACCTGTTTTATTTTGAAGAGGGGATCTAGGAGGACCGAAAAAAAAATCGGTCTAGATGGGAAGATGGGGGGGGGGGGGGGNGGGTTTGTGTGCACGGAAAGTGATTTCAGCCCATGGCCTAATACAATGACAACATCTGAATAATCACGCCCGAGCCGTTCCGACAAGGGAAAATAATCGCTTTCCGGTCAACACGGCGGCCTACAAGAGAAAAACACCTATTTCCGGTCGCGCATATGCGCTGCACTTATGCTATACATAACTCGTGCAGGATCTTACATTGCTTCCACACATCATTTCCGGTTAATATGGCCGATGAGGGCTTCCAATAGGACGACCTCCGGTCTAGAGCTGGAAAAATTCCCCACTTCCGGTTGTGCATGTGTTATGTTATAAATTAATTCAACACCCCTTGTAGGGTCACATTGTGATCTATGAGGTCATTTCCGGTTAATATGACCGATATTTGCTTTCGATCAGACCACTTCCGGTCTGCACCTTGGGACATATCCATTTCCGGTCACGCATGCACGCTGTACTAATGTTATACACCAATCCTGCGGGGTCACGTGTTGTTCCAACATGTCATTTCCGGTTAACATGGCCGAATAAGGCTTCAATTAGGGCTACTTCCGGTTGCGCATGTGCAGTAAAAAATACTTCAACTTCAAGTCACATGACTTCTGCTTTCGGTCATTTGACTTCCTATGACGTCATTTCCGGTCTAAGTCACTTCCGTTGACATCACTTCCGGCACAACCTCGACAAATATTAGTTACCCGTACTCATATACCACTAATGACCATTTAAGCTACCATAGCAACCAACCTAGCAACCAGATGCAAATGGCTTGCATTTGTTTAAGGGAGCATTATTTATACAGTATATGTAATGGAATAAAAATAAGCATATTATATTATCTAATGAATTTTGTAGGTGTCAAATGTGCCAAAACAGCACTTGATAGCCTGAAAATACCCTATTTTTGCCACCATAGTAACCACCTTAGCAACCATTACCCCACCAATATTTTTCCATGAATTGTTTATTTAAACCTAGTACTTATTGACTGTAATCTTGAAACTTCCCAGTATAAAGGCTTTTTTTGTTTACTAATCCCTGAAATTGGCAAAAATGAGCTACTTTCAAAATGGCAAAGACCCCTGTTTGCCTCAACTCTGTAGACCTATCAGACATAGAATTTATATATAATTATTTTAACCTGAATACATAAGCAGAATATTCAATTTTACCTTGCATAGGTTAAAAAATGCAGAAATACTACACTTTTAGAATCATATCTGTGTAATTTTGTGCTGTTTTTCACCGCTAAATCATCATATTTTACCCTAAAAACAATAAAAGCCGTTACCATAGCAACCAAAACACCGGGACACTTTTTAGGGTCATTGTAGTTCTTCAGTCATAGACTTTTATCAATGCACAAAGTTTTGAGGAAATCTGGGACCATGCGTGGCCACCCTCTATATGATATGATTGATATTTACAGAGAATTGGTATTAAACTCTTACAGATAATATAGTAAACATATATATCTAAAGTGATCAGTGCAAAGAGACCTTCAATTTGAGTACCAGGTTGAAGGTCATCGGTGACCTTTGACCGTGACCTTTGACCTTGTTAGCAGATAAACTCGGGAACAGTAATAGATAGCTGATTAAATGTAATAGAAAAAATGTTCATCTTCACGAGATGCAAATTAGTTACATTTGGTCCAAAGAGATTCGACGACTCTTTGTATGAGTTATTGCCCTATAAAAGATTTTGAGTTTCCATCATGGCTAAATACTCCCAAACGATAAGTGGTAGAGAGCTTAAACCTTCATCAATGTTCATGGCAAGACTTGACCTTTCAAATGATGTCAAGGTCACAGGTGAATTGTGACCTTGACCTTTGACCTTGAACCTTGTTAGTGGATAAACTCGAAAACCGTAGTAGATAGCTGATTAAATATGTTGGAGAAAATGTTAGCCTTATTAAGATCTACATTTGGTACATTGGGTCCAAAATAATTGGACAATTGCTTTTGGACGTAAGGCCCAAAAACCATTTTTCGAGGTCCGATTTTAGGATTTTTTGCGTATATCTCAAAAACTATTAAAGATACAATTAAACTGTAAGAAGATAAAATGTTCAGTTCAATATGGCCGACAAAATGGGGTCAAGGTCAAAAATCAAATTCCTTAGCAACAACGTTATTTGCCATTAAAATCCTTAGCAACCATATGCTAAAGGTTTTGTAATGTTGTAAAGAGGAAATAAATGACATTTCCAACCGGAAGTGACTTTAAAGTCCTTAGCAACAAGCTTATTTTTCGAAAAAGTTCTTAGCAACCGTTGAGCAAAAGACTAATAAAGGTCAAAACTTTTGTTTACACTATCTGTTTTAACTGAAATAGACATCAAAATCAAACCCAATCATGTTATCACGGTGAAATCTGGTGAAAGACCTTGCAATTGTTCTCTGAACAATCGACTTTTTAATTATTATTATTAGGTCTTTCCACTTTTCGTGGAAAGACCTTTAGGATTCTTTATGATTTTTTTTTGTTTTTTTTTTCTTCCGCCGTTTTTCAACGCTGTCGATCAAAAATGTTTCGCGACATGTCGAAAAGATTTTTAGTACATGATATCATTTCTGTATTTGAATCTGACCCTGTTTAACGAAACAGTTTTCGCGAGGGAAGTTGTCTCCCCTATCACTGTTTTCCTTGTTATCGGATCCCCTCTGAAACCGTAAAAGATATCGATTTACTTTTTTTGTAAATTTTTGGTCTCATCCTCGGGATGATTCGTTGCATTTATACCGAAGGGATCCAGTGACTCTTTGAGTTATTTCCCTTTTCATATTTTTGTTTTTTTTTTTTTGTTTTTTGTTTTTTTTTTTTTGCTGTCTTTTTTTTCTTCGAAATCCTCAGTCCTACGGACCTAGGACCTTCAACATTAATCTTAGTTGATATATGGTACATCCAAATATGCAAAGGTTAAAGGTCATCAATGACCTTTGTCGGTGACCTTTATCTTGTTATCGCTTTAACTCGTATACCATAGAAGATGGCTTATGAAATGTAATCGGAAAAATGTTCATTGTCATTCCATAGATTTCTTTCCTTTATACTCATGTGTTAGCCCTTAGAACATGCTTTCAAAAAATATAAAGAAAAATGGGGGTCACCGACTTTGTTTTCCATGTAATTTCTAAAATGTGAATTTTCATAGTGATAACTGTGTAAGGTATTTTTATTAGATTAGCTCCCTTTTAAAAATATACTCTTCGAATTTATTTAATTATTAAGTTACCATGCCTCGTCTAATTAGATAAAGACATGTAAAATCAAGTCATTGTGGGTCATTTGCATTTTGTATAATGGATAGAATATAAATTGATTGATTACAAATAAAAATATTTGCATATTCAAAAAGCTGATAATACCACGACGCTATAAATAACAAATTCAAAATGTCGGAAGACTACCGATCTACCTACATTTTCTTCAAATGGAAATTTGTGTTTTGTAGTGTAATGGTGCCGCATTTGTGGAAGATATCTGCAATATTTTGTAAGAAGAATGGTCAGTTGGCAAAATGAAGTCGCCTTAAATTTGGACAATGAGAGGCTGAGAACAGTTTGAAGTTCTAAACTTTGAATCTGTAGGCGAACATGCTGAGCAAAGTAATGCATGACATGCATTTTGCCGGACTATATAATTAATACTTTTCTTTGCAGGGGTAGTGGGAGGGGGGTTGGTTGGAGTAGTGTGGCCCGGCCCCCTTAGGTTGGAAAAGATTTAAAAGTCCTGTGGTTTTTTCGGAAAAGTCGCCCCCCCCCTCCACCCTAGCAGAGAGTCTGGATTTCCAGTGCACCATTATATGTTTTTTTAGAATTAGCAAACAAGTAAAATATAATAAATAGAAGGCAATTCAATAATTGCTAGAGACAAATATAATTGAAATCGCAAATATATGTCGTATTAATTGCACCATAATAGTTATGATATACAAAATTAACATGATTAAAATTAAATAATATTTTAGTATGTTTTTCGTTGCATAAATAGTTAAAACTACTTTTATTTATAATGAAAAATTGTTTTCCGTTTTTCAAGTATTTTATTAAGGGAGGTAAAAATTTTCAAATAAAATTATTATGTCACACGGAGGAAAGGAAAGATAAATAAAATTTCAACAGATTACTTTTTTACATAAGAATAACAAATGAAATGGTTGTTATATATAGTAATGTTTACGTTATGTAATGTTAAGTTTCTTGTCCGATTTTCTCTAGTGCGACATACTGTACATCATGAACTCGAGGAGTACAACTTTATACATGCATATGATACCAATTTTTTGCAATATCATATATTATTTGAACTTGAATTTGATTTTAATTTGTAATATGCATATTGAATGAACCTTTTGTACACAAATCTGAGTGTTTAAAAGCTCCAAAGCTTATTCTGAGTGTCATTGTATCTTGCACAATGTCACAGAACGAGATGTTCAGTAACTTCAAAGCCCATTTTAACAGAAAATTGCAATTGTATATAGATTTTTCATATTTTTCACAACAATGATGCCCTGACTTGCATTTTGAATTAGAGTAGTGAGCTAAAACAAGAAAAATAAAGCTGCTGCATGCAGTTTTAAACATTTGGGACTAACTTTCATCATGTTCATAGTACATGTACTGTACGTACTGTCCCCATGATAAGGAAAGACCGAATTTTCAGCAAATTTTACACCCATTGCCATAGCATTCAAACTTTTGACTTTTCTACACTTTATACAACCCTGCCACACAATAAACTGAAAACAGTAATTGCAGATTTAATACATCAATGTTTCTGCACAAAAAATGGAGAACGCAGATACACCTATTTAGTTGTAGGGAAAGACAAGACATATTTTGTTAAGAACCACACCGATTCAAATAAGAAGTACACCGAGACTGACGTAATCAAAATGTTAGAATTTTTGATCGACAATATTTTTGTCGAATTTGGAGGTCGTGTTTTCCAACAGACAATAGGGATTCCTATGGGAACAAACTGTGCGCCGCTTTTAGCTGACCTTTTCCTCTACTCGTACGAGGCCAAGTTTTTACAAGGGCTTATTCAAAGAAAACAAAAACATTTAGCCCAGTCCTTTAATTTCAGCTTCCGCTACATAGACGATGTGCTTTCTCTTAATAATCCTAAATTTAAGGATTATTTACATCAGATCTATCCAAATGAGCTTGAAATTAAAGAAACAACTGAAACACCTACTTCAGCTTCGTACTTAGATCTTTTATTGTATATTGACGAAGATGGACGTTTGAAATCTAAGCTATACGACAAGCGTGATGAATTTAATTTCCCCATTGTGAACTTTCCCTTTCTTAGCAGCAATATACCTACCTCTCCAGCCTATGGAGTGTACATTTCACAGTTGATTCGTTACTGTCGAGCTTGTAGTTTGTACAGTGATTTTTTGAACAGAGCAAAAACACTGTCCCAAAAGCTGCTTAGTCAGGGATTTGTTCAACCCTTGTTAATTTCATCCCTCAAGAAATTCTATGGCCATCACCATAGCATCATTGAAAGATATGACGTGTCAGTATCCCAAATGAAAGTGGACATTTTCAGCTAGATTCACGTCTTCCCGGATTTGACTACCGACTTTGACATTTTCCCGGATTGAATCACTCACAGTGTGACGGGTGCTGTTAACAGAGCAGGACATGCTTACCCTTCCGGAGCACCTGATGTCACTCTCAGTTTCACTGGAGTTCACACTGTGAGTGCCTTTGTTCTGAATGTTGTGGTTTCTGGTTCTGTGCTTTGTGTCTGTCTGGCGTCATTGTTTTTGTGTCTAACGTCATTGTTTTCTGTGTTCTCGTTTTTGCCCTGTCTTTGGACTTCGATTTTTGTGAATGTCACCCCTTTGTTCCTTCGGTATTCTACTGCCGTTGTTTAATATTATGAACAAAAATTGTTCACTTACTATAGTTAGTTTTACCTTGGCTTTATTTTGCACAAACTGATATTGACATCAATTATATTTACATCATGTAACTTCAGTGAATTATATTACCAGAAACTGACCTCAGAAACACATGTTGCAAATGGGGGAGGGGACAGGGCTTAAAATGACCAGATGTTCACCATTTATATGACTCCTTTCTTTGTAAAAAGCAATTTAATGATGGTATAGTGAACCACTCTGCTAGAAAATAATCAAAAAGATAGTCGGATGTATATGTACATGTATGTAACACAGTCATTCAACATGTTCAAGCTCTGTTTTCTAATTTGAACAATTGTCAGAACCTTGAACATGTTGAATTTTTCAAAGTGCTGAAAACACTCTAGTACCAGGCATTGGAAATCAGGAATACATTTTTTTTAAATTACAAGGGACAGAAACCATCTTTATTTAAAGTTTTGTACTTGGATTCTGATTGAATATTAGCAAAGACCGATAATTGAACTTTTAAAACTTCTAAACATTTAATTTTCTACTAGTTTACATTGCAGTTATATACAGCATTCAAATTATTTCTCATTTCATTATCCATAATATAACGCACATAAAATAATCCGTCATTGTTGATAGATAACATATTTCATGGAATTTTGCTATTTTTTTTTACTTTTTGAGTCGTCACATTACTATCCATTAATTACTATCCATCGTCTTGCGTCCTTCATCGTCCTGAGTCGTAATGCGTTGTCCGTTGGTATATCTGAAACTCCTTCAAACTACAAGTCCTTTTCCAAACTAACTTTCAGGATATGTTGGTTATCTGGTTTAGTTGTGCACCTGTTACTCTAAATCTTGATTTTTCATATTTTAGAGGTTTAAAGAGCCAAAATACCCCATATTCTAATTCCATCTTTTAAAATCGACATTCCCTCCAAAACTGTAAGCCATTTTTTATCCACACTTGCAGGATATGTTCAGATATTTTGTTGTCCTGATCTTTTTGTGAACCTGATACTTTTTTATTTTAAAGATTGAACTTGGTTTGCTTCAATCATTCATTCCATCACAACAATAAGTCAAAACAACAATGTAGCAAACTTGCAGTATATGTTGTACACCTGAAATTGTTGTGCATCTGATATGTAAAATTTTATTTTGCTGATTTTAGAGGTTTACTGAGCCAAAATATATCATATTTTATTCAATGTGTTAATCTTGAACTCCTTCCTGACTCAAAACTGAACTGAATATTCAAACTTACAGAATGTGTTATTCACTTTATCTTATTGTGCACTTGATTTATACTTAAAATTTCAATTTTACAGATTTTAGAGGTTCAATGAGTCAAAATAGCTCAAATGTTTATACCCTGCAAGACCTTTCATACACCTGGTACTAAAAATTTTAGAAAAGCTGTAAAGTGTTTTGATGTATGCTCCTTATATTGGACATTTAATGTAAGAATGTATATATTTTATATTCAAAAGCATATATAGAAGAGCCCCTCATAGAATATGTATTTGAATTTCAAGGATCTGGTTAGAAAAGTATAGGAGAACCTAATTCCACAGTTCTGGTATACTCTTTTGAAAATGTCAATAAAAATGAGTAGGTTCCAAAGTCTTGGAAAAAAATATCAAACAATTAAAAGATGTCATGTGCATATCTTGAACTCCTTCCTGACTCAAAACTGAACTGAAAGCTTCAAACCAAACTTACAGAATGTGTTGTTAACTTTATCTTATTGTGCACTTGATTTATACTTAAAATTTCAATTTTACAGATTTTAGAGGTTCAATGAGTCAAAATAGCTCAAATGTTTATACCCTGAAAGACCTTTCAAATTACAGTTCATATTCAAAATACATTTTCAGGATATGTTTTTCTCCTGATCCAGACATGCACCTGATACTAAAATTTTTAATTTTACAGATTTTAGAGGTTAACTGAGACTCAATTTCTTGGTCTAGTAATCATGTAAAGTTTTGATTAGGACGTTTGCTCAGTAACTTATAATAATAGGGCAATGATATTTGGTATGTACGTTCACGTTGGTCTTGGGTAGTACATGGCAGTCTATTACATGGCTTAAGTCTTTAACCCAAATTTCATAGTCTAAGGATCATGTTAAGTTCTCCTGATTAGGTCATTTTCTCAATAACTATTTATGGTACATTAATGATATTTGGTATGTAGGTTTGTCTCATGTAGTACATGATGATTTTTATATTGCTTTGTCTGTGACCTCATTTTTATGCTCCAATGACCATGTTAAATTTCCCAGTACCTATTAATGGTAGGTAAATAATGTTTCGTCTGTTGATTAGCTTTGGATAGTACAGGGCACATTAATGAGGGTCTACTCTAATTCTTTTAGTCAGTGGAAAGACCTTCAATAGTTCTTTGAACAATTGGCTATTAATTATTATTATTAAGGTCTTTCCCGACTCCAGTCGGAAAGACCTTATAGTAATTCTTCTGATTATCATTATTAAGGTCTTTCCCTTTAAGGGGAAAGACCTTATAGTAATTCTTCTGATTATTATTATTATTAAGGTCTTTCACCACATGTGAAAGACCATATTGTAATTCTTCGGATTATTAAGGTCTTTCCCTTTCAGGGGAAAGACCTTATAGTAATTCTTCTGATTATTATTATTATTATTATTATTCCGTAAGGTCTCTGTACAGAAAACTTTGACGTATCTTTTCGAAACTTCGTGAAGTAACTGGAAGTTGGAACTTCTCTTCCGAAACCATGTCTTGGACGAAATCTATTTTTAGTAACAGAGTTATCTCCCCGCCCCCTGTTTTTCTCATGATCAGATAAACTCAGAAACCGTAACCGATATTAAATTTCTGAATGAGGGAAAATGTTTCATTCATCCTCAGGATGATTTGTCATGCCAAAAATTTTTGGGGGTCGCGACCGCGTTTACGCATTCTTGACCCGTAATTTTGTCGATTTCTCAAACTTATCGGAATTTGATGAAATTTGGTATCCAGGTTGCTTTAATTACCCCGATTACAAATCTGGGTTCAAAACATTTTTTCGTACGCCATTTTCAAAATGCCCACCATTTGAAATTTTGTTATCGCGATATCTCGGAAACGATAAAATTTCTGAAAACATTATATTGCAAAAATACTCCTTTCATTGAGATCTACATTTAATTCAATAGAACAAAACCTCTGCGATGAACTGTTTTTGAATTATAGCCCTTGACGGGTTTCAGTAAATCGGTTTTTTGCGAATAACTTTTAAACGTTTACAGATAATATAGTAAATGTATATGCTTAAAGTGATCAGTATGAAAAGACCTTCAATTTGAGTACCAGGTTGAAGGTCATCGGTGACCTTTGACATTGACCTTTGACCTTGTTATCAGTTGAACTCGGAAACCGTAATAGATTCCTGAAAAAGTATATCATCAAAAATGTTTATCATGTCAAGGGCTACATTTGTCTTATTTAGACTGAAGCTCTCCGATGACTCCCTGAAGAGTTATTGCCCTTAATGCGTTTCGGACATAGGTTTTTTGCTTATAACTTTTAAACCTTAACAGATAGTATGGTCAAGTAACATATTAAATTAAGCAGTAAGAAGAGACTTTGCATTTGATCCTAAGGTCAAAGGTCATCAAGGTCATCGGTCAAGGTCGTAGCCAAATTTACGGCTTTTTATCGTAAAATTTATAAAACGATTAGAAATGAGTACTCTAATATATTGGAGACAATGTGCGTCTCATCAAGACGATTTTAAATATGTGACATGACAAAACATAACATTAAACACAACATTGATTGGGAAAGACCTTGCAATTGTTCTCTGAAAAATTGTCCTTTTAATTATTTTTTTTATTCTTTTTGTTCCGCCGCGATCCGAATGAAAAAAACTACGCGACATATATTTTTCATACTTGGCGTGATAAACCGATATCAGTGTGGGACCTCAAAGCCGACGCATGCATACTAATTTCTTTTTAGTGACGGAGTTATCTGCCCCGGAACCAAAAACGTTGTTATCGGATAGACTTAGAAACCGTAACCGATATCAAAAATCTGAGATGTGGAATATGTTGCATTCATCCTCAGGATGATTTATCACGCAAACAATTTTTTTTTGTTTTGGGTCACGACTCTGGTAACGCGTTTTTTGACCCCTTTTTATGCAAATTTCTCAAAGTTATCGGATATTCACCAAATTTTGTTTCCAGGTAGCTCTCATGGTCCTGATTACAAATCTGGGGCTATTTTTTTTTTCGCCCGCCATTTTAAAAAAGTGGCTGCCTTTCGAAATTTTGTTATCGCGATATCTCTGAAACGATAAAATATTTCTGAAAACATGATATTGGAAAAATTCTCCTCTCATTGAGATCTTCATTTGATACATTGACATGAAATCTCTGCGACAAACCGTTTTGAGTTAAAGCCCTTGACGCGTTTCCGTAAATCGTTTTGTTGCGAATAACTTTTATACGCTTACAGATAATATAGTAAACATACATATCTAAAGTGATCAGTGCGAAAAGACCTTCAATTTGAGTACCAGGTTGAAGGTCATCGGTGACCTTTGACCGTGACATTTGACCTAGTTAGCAGATAATCTCGGAAATCGTAACAGATAGCTGATTAAATGTAATAGAAAAAAAATGTTCATCTTCACGAGACGCAACTTTTTTTACATTTGGTCCAAAGAGATTCGATGACTCTTTGTATGAGTTATTGCCATTTGAAAGATTTTGAGTTTCCGTTATTGCTAAATACTCCCAATTAATAAGATAAGTGGTAGAGACCTGGAAACTTCACCAATGTTCATGGCAAGACTTTACCTTTACAATGATTCCAAGGTGAATATTGACCTTGACCTTTTATCTTGAACTTTGTTGGTGGATAAACTCGGAAACCGTAATAGATAACTGATTAAATGTATTTGAAAAAATGTTAGTCTTATTAAGATCTACATTTGGTACATTGGGTCAAAAATAATCGGACCACTGGTTTTGGAACTAGGGCCCAAAAACTGTTTTTCGGGGTCCAACTATAGGTTTTTTGCTTATATTTCAAAAACTATTTAAGATACAAAGAAACTATCAGAACAAAAATTGTTCAGTAACATGGCTGAAAATAAAATGGGTCAAGGTCAAAGGTCAAGGTCCTTAGCAACAACGTTATTTGCCATAAAAGTCTTCAGCAACCATAGGCAAAAGGTTTTATAATGTTGTAAAGAGGAAACAAATGACATTGCCAACCGGAAATGACTTTCATGTCCTTAGCAACAAACTAATTTTTCGAAAAATTCCCTAACAACCGTTGAGCAAAAGACTTAAACAAGTCAGAGTTTTAGTTTAAATCACATTTTTGACTGATATAGACAACAAAATCAAACTCACACATGTTATCATGGTGAAAACTGGTGAAAGACCTTGCAATTGTTCTCTGAAGAATTTACCTTTTAATTTTTTTTGTTCTTCCGTAAGATCTCTGTACGGAAAACCTTTCGACGTATCATTACGAAACTTCGCGTAGTAACGGGAAGTTGGAAATTCTCTTTCCAAATTAGGGAACGGACGAAATCTATTTTTAGTAACATAGTTATCTCCCCGACTGCAGTTTTTCTTGTCATCAGGATCAGGTTAACTCAGAAACCATAACCGATATCAAAAATCTGAGGTGGGGAAAATGTTTCATTCATCCTCAGGATGATTTATCATGCAGAAAAAAAATTGGGGGTCGCGACACCGGTTACGCGTTTTTGACCCCTAAATATGCAAATTTCTCAAAGTTATTAGATTTTGATGAAATTTGGTTTCCTGGTAGCTCTCATGGCTCTGATTACAAAAGGGGATTCTATAAAAAATTTCGTCCGCCATTTTCAAAATGGCCGCCATTTGAAATTTTGTTATCGCCATATCTTGGAAACGATAGATAATTTATGAGAACATAATATTGCAAAAAATGTTTCTGTCATTGAGATCTACATTTGATTCAATAGAAATAAAACTGTGCGACGAACGGTTTTTGAGTTATAGCCCTTGACGCGTTTCAGTAAATCGGTTTTTTGAGAATAACTTTTAAACGCTTACAGATGATATAGTAAACATATATGTTTAAAGTGATCAGTATGAAAAGACCTTCAATTTGAGTACCAGGTTGAAGGTCATCCGTGACCTTTGACCTTGTTATTAGATAAACTCAGAAACCGTAATAGATAGCTGAAAAAGTACATCAACAAAAATGTTCTACATGTCAAGGGCTACATTTGTTTCAAATGCACCGAAGTTCTCCGATAATCCCTAAAGAGTTATTGCTCTTGACGCATATCGGGAAGTGTCTTTTTACGTAGAATTTTTAAACCATAACAGATAGTATGGATGTCTTTGGTTTCATAGAATAAATACCATCCTTAATATTTTGATTATTGCATATTGTTTTTGTTTTATTTTATTTCATTTATTCTATTTAATTTTTATTTTTTATATTTTCTTATTTAATTTAATTATTTGTTTTGGATTTTTTTTATTTGAACATTTTTTGTATTTAAAAAAAAAAGACAAAATTTTTCAATTTTTTTCAGTTAGTATTTTTTTTCAGAAATGTTTTTGAATTCATTTATTATTATTTTTTATTTTCGTTTATTTTAATATTTTATCAGCCTTATTTTATTATTTAATAGTGTTTTTTTTTTAATTCATTTAGATTTTTTATATTTATTTTTGATTTTTTTATTTTAAAATTTACTCTTTTTCATTTTAAAAATTATTATGTATATATTTTCTTAGAATTTTTTTAATAATACCTTTTTGTTATATAAGTATGTTTTTAGATTTTTTTATTTTTTTATTACACCATTTATTTTATTTTTATTATTTTTTTATTTTATTTTTATTATTTTTGTTTTTGATTAATTTATATTTTTTTTTATTAATTTAATTTTTTTTTATTTTAATTTTTCTTTTTTTTTAATTTATTTTTCTTTTATTTATTTTTCTTAAAGATGATCCTCAAGAGTCTAAAACCAGTTATAAAAACAAATACACACCATTTTAATAAATTTCCATGTAAATTATTAAGAGCTTTCTCTACAGGGGAAAGTCCTTATAGTAATTCTTCTGATTATTATTATTATTTTTCTTCTTCTTCCGTAAGGTCTCTGTACGGAAAACCCTTTGACGTATCATTACGAAACTTCGCGTAGTAACTGCAGGCTGGAAATTCTCTTTCGAAATTAGGGAACGGACGAAATCTATTTTTAGTAACAGAATTATCTCCCCGACTGCGGTTTTTCTTGTTATCAGGTTAACTCAGAAACCGTAACCGATATCAAAAATCTGAGGTGGGGAAAATGTTTCATTCATCCTCAGGATGATTTATCATGCAAAAAAATGTTTGGGGGTCGCGACACCGGTTACGCGTTTTTGACCCCTGAATATGCAAATTTCTCAATTAGAAGAAAATAAAAACATTCCCGGTGATTACTATGCTGCAGTAGTTTCGTATGAATTTATTTACAAACAATCACAGCAGACTATTATGCCAGCGAAGCTGGCACTTATGGTAAGAATGTCATCCAAATATATATATTGGTGCCTTCGATTTTTTTTCTGCCTTTCACGTGACATTTTTTGTACGACCAAAAGATCACATGACAAAATCAGCTTCATTCATTGGCTAATTTCATTTCTCAACATAACGAGAGTCAGTTTGCCCATACATTTTTTTGCAAAACTGTCATTTTTCTTCATTTTTGTCACCCAGTCAACTCGAAAATTATTGCCACAAAATTCTCCGATTACTTAAATCATATGTCTCGTGTTTCAACGGACTTCAACGCCAAAAAAATTCCCTTCTGGCATCCTTGCCATTTCACGAGGTTACCATAACGGCAATCTGCTCAATCGGAAACTAGTTCGTGCTGCCATGGTGACATTGACGATGAACCGTGACATTTCCGTTCAGCAGTTTAGAAGTTGTTTTGTTTCATTGAAAATGTCAGTCCCTCTCACTCTCCTTCCAAGAGAGGGAGGGCTTACATTTTTCATGAAACAAGTGCCTGTAGTTTCAAGCCATAAGCTTCTATAACTTTCAACTTTGACTTCTTTTGACTTGTCAGATCATCGATTACTCAGTGCCTCTTCATGACCCGGCAAAATTACGTTTGTTGTTATGAGAAATGCCTCCTTTAACCACGGATAACAATTTTAAGAAGTCAATAAAAAGAAAGCAAAATGGTCTTTTTGGCACTTTACCCTCCGTAACAGACTGCAGTCTGCAGTCACTCCGAAAAAAAGATTCAATGTAGGTGAGGGTGCCGAGGACAGTCCAAGCCTCTCACAGTGAAATCAAATACCTCAAATGAATTTAAATAAACTGAAAATGAAATTACGAATGAGATAATGTCTTACCTTGAAGTCAATGAAGATAAAATAATATCTCCTAATTCCCTCAATCATTGTTATTTGAACACTGATCTTTTGTGATGCTGTCATATTTTGAGTGAAAACTTTCAAAATGAAATGGCATATGCTTTTAAATAACATAATGCTCAAGTAATTCTGAAAATTGGCAATCCTCAAATGAAGACAACTTGGCGTCTGCTACACGCTACACAGGAAATTGTAACTTGAACTTCAGTTCAAGGACCGACAACTACGTAGATCAAAGTTGAGATTGCAATGCACTCGGCCTTCATTTACTTTAGGGGATCCACTACTTTAGGGCGGTGATTTCTTTGCATTTACATTTATTACAGAAAGCTTTAGTTAGGGACCAACCATTTAACCTGAAAGGAGGTTATGTTTTTTTCTTGACAGAAAATTTTTTTCGCGCGAAAATGTTTTTTTTCAAAATTAACATTACTTTTTTGGGCTTAACGCCTCCTTCAGAATTTTTTTTTCATCAACTTGGCAGCCAAAATATTTTTTTCTCAAAAAATCAGCTCCCAAAATTTTTTTTTTAAACCATAGACCCCCCACCCCTTCAAGTTAAATGGTCGGTCCCGTATGGTAAAGATCATGGATTAGGGTTAAAGTTAGGAATAGGGCTTGAGTAAGTGTACTGTGGTAAGTGTTTAGGTTAAGGATATGGTAGGCCTATCTGATCTAGGACAGGGTCCCTTAAACTGAGTAAACTTAGGCCATGTGGTATAGCATAATTTATATGTTTGGGATTTGAATCATGAATTATAATATGCTAAGGCTGAATATGAATTGTACATAGGCTGAATTTTAAATTGTAGAGTTGAGCTGTCAAGTCTTGCACATAAGACGTAGCACTTATTTTTCAAATTTGCTCAAATTTCCCTTTGATTTTATTTTTTTCCTTTGATCATTGAAAATGTTGACAAACCTTGGGTATGGAATTTTTCAAAACTTGAAAGGTATACAAGTTGAGAAAGCTTTGAGACGGTTTGATATTATTCGCACCAAAAAGATAATTCGGTTTGGGATGGGTACCCTTTAAAGTTTTGAAATAAATGATTATTAATCGTTTTCTATAAATCCATTGCCTGGTCGTAGGCTGGCATGTTCTTTTGCCCGGCAACCTGTTGACTCGATTGGTCAATGAAAAAATTGTCTCATGAATATTGATTACTCACAAAAATGTTTTCAATATTTAAACACTTACAGAATATTCGTAAACGTAGAAATGTTATCTACCTTGACCTACCTTAGGTGAAACCAATTCTTTCTATGCAGCAACCATTTTTAAATGAACAAGTTTCCGTTTTCTCTGGTCTTTTATTTAAAGGAGCTTGACAAGTATAGCAGTCTTCAGATTATATGATAATGATTATTAAATACACGTAAGTTTTCAAATAAAGAATATAATTCTTTACATGCATAACTTATAGAGAACATATGGTGACAATATAGGAAAACTACCAATGATAACAATATTTCTTGAGGAACAACCTTTCAAGCATCTATTTGCAACGAGTATTATACTCTGCATCACATTACCTACTTGATCTGGAAGTATGTTTGAAGGAATATACATGCATTCAAATCTCCCAGTTGCAGGAGCCTATTCCAGTGAAGGCTTACTCTATATTATTAACCAAATATTGGCGCTTCATATATCACTTACCCACAGAAACAGCCTACGGAGCTATAGCCGATACATTATGTCGCAGCTAAAATAAAAGTCCACATTTGTAATTTATAGTGTCGCTAGAGACATTTTACGACCCTTACCATGATAGATCGGCTACAATGCCTAGATGTCAAATTACACAGTAGGACCCTTAAGTAAAGGAGGCTCAAGGCTTGAATACTGTGACAGACAATACACAAGCAATGAGAGAAAGGGAGGACTGGCGAGTTATTGAATAAAAAGGTTAAAATCACGGAAATTCAAGATGTAACATAAATGAAGACAATATAACACAGACAACACAAATAAACAAAAACATCGCAAAACTGGATCATTCCGAGCAGCTAGTGTAAATCCTCCAAATCACCAGACCCTCCTGGAAAACAGGAAATATTCATCAATGGTACTCAGTGTCAGCCGACCAAATTAAAAGTGTGATTTTGTCATTGTCTTTGCTTGGCAATACGATGATAAACACTCGATCTTATTGTAATGATCCATTAGTGCATCCAGAGGGGGGTTCCGCGGATGTGACCTGTCTAATCATGGTAACGATCGAAAACGCCTGGTTTAACACAGAGACATTTCATTCTTATATGTATGTAACGCTAATTTTGATTGGATAGCGTCAAAATTTTCAGGGGGTAAAATCCAAGGTTTACTGTCGGAACCAATAGCAACGTTTCTGCTCAAACGAAAACCAAATCTACGATCCCCCATTCAGATCCTAAAATATAGTAGGGTTATCTCTATATTACATTTAATTGTGTTCAACATAACATATTGAGACGGTATTTTCATCCTGTTGCCTGTTGGCAAAATCGTAGTGCAAATTGGAGGAAGTACTTAGACAAAAGCGAACGAGTTGTGATGTAAGACGCTGATTACTGCTCAAAACAGAAATTTCGCTATTGAAACGTTCAAAACCAGCTTGTCGTCAAACTCCCGAGTAATCACTATACTGCATAGTAGTAAAGCTGGGTAAGAGTCTGGAATTTCTTCGCTGGCATTCAAGGCTGTGCCTTCCTCATATTAGTTAATGAGTATTGTAAAAATCTAAACATTGACACGTCCTAATTTTATAATATTTGAATATTACTAAATCCTTCCAAAAATTGAATTATATCAGAAAAGACCCCACTAGCAAAACCTACGAAACTCCGTCTTTAATAAAACCTATTAAAAAAGTACCTCCTTCATATAGGAGGATCCTACAAACAAGAAAGGCAACCAAAGTCATCCATGTCGTTCCACTTTATACGATGTCCCATGGTCTTCAAGTGCGCAAATATTTACAATGCATTTTCCCATAGTGTCCTACTATGTTTGAGGATAAATTGTGATAAAACAGTTTATATTTCCAGAAAATGGTTTTCAGATTTTGAAAGTAGACAGATAAAATATTTATTTTAGCCGAAAAAAACAATATGGTCATGCGGCGGAAATTGCCCCAATTTGCAGTTGTTATGGAAGCTTTATAATTCCGCAAAAAATGGAGAAATATTTTTCCCCCCTCGCCTACAATTTATTTCAGCCAATTATTCAGGAAATTAGTGGCTAATATTTTTTTTTTCAATTCATACCCAAATGATGAAGCTTTCAAATAATGAGCATATCCAAAAACATATTGTCCTTTCAGGGCCACCACAGAATTTAATACTGATGAATACTTTGGTTTCAATTCTTGACTTCCGGTGTAAATACAAATATTTGCGCACATGATACCATTAGAGATTTTGGTGAATACTTTTTTTGTGTCCTCAATAATTTTCTTGAACGCTCGTTCTGTGTATGTGAAATAATTCAAAGGCACGAGTGTTGGAAGGTAAATTAGCCAGGATTCTCGCAACACAATGGATTGGATTGTTGGTAAAAACCAGTACAAAAACGTGCTGTGGCAGGCTTTGGTAAGGGTGACAGACTGTTGTTCTGTGTATTTTTCGTGACTTCGTAGATAGTACTAGAATATCGTGCACATGTACCAAGTCTTAGATATTATAATAAGTGCAGCAATCCAACCTCAGTCCCGGTATTATTGAAATGTTCCAATTGCTACTCTTTCTCACAGGTACTTGAGAGGGAGGGACTGACATTTTTTATGAAACAAGTGCATGTGCTCTTACTCAGTTTGACTACATTATATTTTTTGCACAAGTGTTTGTGTACCCCATTGTTCTTGGGCATAGGTTGTTTAAATTAATCTTGAAATCAAAATGTTGAAAATAATTATCAAGCATTGTTTATGGGTGACCCAAATATCCCATATCCAAGTAAGTCTGCACTAAGATATCCCTTTGAAAATTGAAGATATTCTTTTAAGTATTGAAATATACCATATCCTGTTGTCAAAATATCCTGTATCCCTGTACTTTTTTGTCTCAACCCATATCCCATAGTCAAAAAATGTAAATATCCCATACCCCCTAAACAAGCCTCATTATCTTTATTTATTGTTTTAATGATGTCTCTTAAAATGTGACATCACCCACTTTTGTTTGTTGATTGATCTTGAAACATAAAGCAAACTATTACAATCATTTTATTTCTCCCATTTTCTTTGATCCAACCTTCAGTTGTGACTGTATAATGCAAATGATATGCTGGTTTAGATTTGAAACATTTTAAAATATTTTCAACAAAATTTCTTATCATTGGACAAACTGAGTATAAGCAAGAGTACAATTCATGCTAAATATACCTATAAGAAAACCTAAGACAGGCCACAGAAATAAGGTTTTTAATGAATTTGTAAAAAAATAACAACAATTGTACATTTTAAAAACAGTGTTGCTTTAATAAATTTGCAATTTTCACACATGAAAATGCTTTTTATACTGTTATTGAGAACATAAAGCACATATTATCCAGGTTTTTGTTGACCGATAACAAGTATATTAAGCTGACATTTGTTTATGCAAATGTCAATGTAAACACTATGAACAGAAAAAAGTACTGTCCATACCAGGAACAGTGATTTTTTCACTGTCATTCACTGTTCTCTGCTGTGGTAGTACTGTGAAATATCTATTAAGTACTGTCAAGAACTGTGCCAATCGGGGACAGTCATTAACAGTAATACCCAAGTACTGTGATTAACTGTCCAGTACTGTAACAGTTACTCGCAGTAAATGACAGTATTTACGACTACTGTCATGCACTGTCCCGGATTGTTACAGTTCGTGTCAGTTAATTACAGTTTCACTTGTACTGTCCTGCACTGTGGTGAATTGTGACAGGCAGTCACAGTCGATCACAGTATTACCGTATTTTTGCTAGATTCACGTACATGTATTTATATAGACTCTCTTTTTCTGAATCAAAAACTAATAGTTAAAAATAACAAATAGAAATATTAATATGCAAGTTTCACCTTTTAATTTGATTATTTCCACAACTGTTTGATGAAAAATACAAATTGTCAAACAATCAATTATTTTCTGTAAAAAATAAAAAGCCCGTGCAAATTTACTGAAAAGAAAACAATGTCTTCAATGAAATACCAACTTTTATTTATACTGGATTATTTAATTAAAAGTAAAACTGAATTATACCAAAAACTATAAAATAGAAATAAATAATGAACCAAAGATTTTAAATTTCCCGGCAGGGGTAGAAAATTTAAGTCAACATTAAGTTGCAAAAAAAATATTTGACCATATTCTCAGCTTATTCAGACGAAATTATACAAATATTTTATTTCACCGAAACATAAATTGTTGCAGCCACGTGTGGACCGGTGCATTTCATTTGCGCGAATCGGCCTTTCATTTCCACGAAAAAAAATATTTCAATTGCACGAGAAAACACATTTCATCTGCACGAGTTTTTACCTGCTATTTACCTGTAGTCTTAACACTTACCTGAGATTCAAGCTAAGCTTTTCCGCCAGCCAGCAAGTAATTTTAGACATTACTTCAATGAATATCTGAAGTAAATAAATACCAATAACCTCTGTTTCTTTTGCTCATCACGGATAGGTAGAAGTGGGAAATCGGACAATATTTATAAATGTTTATGTAATGAACAAAATTTTGCATTACAGCCTAATTGTCCCCACACCATTGAATGCAAGTTTGGAGATATTGTGGTTGCCTCCGTCTGTATCTTTGTAAATGTAGATATTTTTGACCAGCGGTATACATATCGACATCTCTTTTGCCGAATACAAGGGTTAAAATAAGACAAACACATACAAAACAGTAGTCCGAATTGGAAGATTTAAAACATTGACAATCTAGCAAGTCAAAGAATTACTACTGTAGGATTGTTAGAACATCGTAGCAAGTTTAATCACAGGAGCTTGTTACAAAATAATACAATGTATTATTTTGTAACAAATAGGTTCAGATATAAATAACCATTGATGAATGTTATTTTTCAGCTATTTTTTTTAATATATTTATAAGCACGTCATGCAAAAACATACACAGGTACAAACCTCGCGCAGTTGAAAGGTACTCTACTCGCGCAATTGAAAGGTATTTTAATCCCCTAATAGAGATATTTCACATTCTGACGAAACTCGACGTAACCCGACGAAAGAAACCTTTCATGACGAACCACAACCTAAATGACACAAAAAGGACCATTAGCTGAACGATATTATGTTATTAATTTCCAATATTATTTATAGATTACTTCTAAGACGGCGACTAAATGCATGTGTTAGTCAAGCTTATTAAATCATCATCATCACCTTATACACATGTAATATTTGACATCATTCACAAAGAAATAAAATGTTGTGAAGTTTTTAACCGGTCGAGTGCACCCTTGTACTGGTAGCTTGCCAAGTCGGTGAAATCACCATTGTCATTTAAAATGTTTTCAACTATTGGGATACTAAGAATATCAACATAGCAAAATCCTGTACAATGAGTATATGAAGATTGAAATGAATTAGAATCAGAATAGTTTATTACCAAATTAGGGCCCCAGGAGGGCATAATACATCAAACATTTATGATTGGTACAAGTACAATATTAAAGAAAACAGTATAGACAATAAATAACAATTAATAATAAAAACCAATAAATAAAGGCATATATATGCACGTCTACCGCAGATGCACTTCATACTATGAATAATTGAGTAATATTAATAATATACATATAGCATGATAGTAACAGCAACAAGTTAAAAGAAATAAAGATATAGTAATGGACGGTGCCATATAATTTATATCCAACCTTTTAAAACCTGTGGCATATAATAGTCAAAAAAAAGAGAGAACAAGGGGTCAGACAGTGTATAGCCTGCAAAAAGTATCAAGGGACGGTGCCATAAGGAGAAAATACCTGCTTATACTTAGTGCAGGCCACACAGTATTAACCAAAATCACTACAATCTTGAGGGAATATAGAATAAATCGTACCGGAAACGCCAAAACTGAAAACAATTTTTTACTCGACTTAAAACTAGAGCGGATAAAACTTGCTTCAATTACTGACCATTTGAATACTTTAACGGCACATGCATGGTAAAGTACTTTTAAAAAGCAAGGCTCCTTTTATAATAATAATTTATTCTCTATGCACTATAAAGTACCTTCAGCATCACATTTGCTAATCACTGCAATATTATTGACCTGTCCATAACGAGTAACTCCGTGCATCATAGGGAAAAAGACAAGAATAAAACAAGAAGAATTATTTATTTGTAGAAACTAAAATGTTTGAAGCGGAGATTAGTATATCAACATATCTTTTTAGCGGATCTCGGACGGCGTTTTTTTTGTTGTTGTTTTTGTTTTGTTTTGTTTTGTTTTGTTTGTTTTGTTTTGTTTGTTTTGTTTTGTTTTGTTTTTTTGTTTTTCCCCTTGCGATTTCTTTTTTAGCAGTATTTGTTTCAGCGTTTGTTTGTTTTTTTTCTAACTTCAATATCATTTGTCTACAAAGGGGACATACCATTAGCTTTTATTTGAAATAAAGGTCTTGATATTATCTTTTCAACTTATTAATAAAAGTGACCAATTTAAACAACATTGCATGTCTCATTGTTTATATTTTTAAATTTACTATCGCTTTTTAATTGTTGTGCAATAACTAGTCCCCGTAGGTTTAGGTTCTCTTTCGTCAAAATGTGAAACATCTCTAGTACGCGCAGTTGAAATGCGCCCGTGCGGACAATTTAAATGTCACACCTTATTACGAAGGTGACATTGTTTATTGGCAAAATAACATGATACAGGGGGTGTACATGTTACTCGGTGTGTTAATTGGAAAAAATAGATAACATCTATTGAAAGTATTAAAATCAACAAAACTATATCATTTCAATTGGGGGCCTGGGATTTTTACCCGAGCCGGGAAAGTATTTGGCCCGCTACACGGGATAGATTATTTTTCCCTCTGTACACTATGCTAGGCTTTTTTTTTGATGGACAAAGTCAAAGTCAGAGCCAGAATATTTTTTTTTCACTAAGAACTAAGATACAGGTCAGAAATTTTTTGGGGGGGCAAAAATCAGGGCCAGAAATTTTAAATACCCCCCGAAATCAAATAGTCCGTGCCTCTTAGACACTTGAGAAGATAGAGACCCGTTTTCTGTTCGTGTTTTTTTTTTGTCTTTAAACGAAATCTACATGTATAATGATTCACAAACAGACTGAAAAATGATGAAATAAAAGGGGTGTCTAGTAATGTATTTGATTGATAGTGGTCGTTATTAAAAATGTAAGTAAGAGGCAAAATAGTCGGAACTCTCCTGTAGTGTAGCATGAATTTGCTATAAAATGTTCTACAGAAAGGTATTCAAAACAAACAATTATAAATTGAATATCCAGTCTAAGAGTTAAAAGGGGGGACGTACCATTACTGGCTGCAGTGAACCCCAAACACTGTCTTTATTAACTTGATTTAACTCATTTGGACGATTATGAGAAAGTGTCGCTTGATAGGTAATACATTCTTTAGAAAAGCAAAATATGGTTTAATTTCTCCTATATATGTGCATGGAATAAATTTTCTGAGGTTAAGTTAACTCCTGCTATTAGTCATGTTATTTTTCTGTATATTGTCTGCAATTGTCTAAGTGCATGTTAGCAATGCTTTGACTAAAATATATTAAGTAAAGATTTAAATGCATCTCTTCTAGACTAAAAAGGGAAATAATTCAATATTGGTTCATATTTACACGAGTAAAAATTCAAACTTGCAGAGGGCAGTTACAATATTATTTACACAAACTATTTATCATAGAAAAGTTTAACACTTTTACGAGGCTTGACTACAGTGAGAGTATGTGAAGACGGTGTATTGGATCTCAGTGGCGTTCTAAGTACCATGATATAAAACTCGGTATGATTGTTTCTCTCCTACGTTCACCATTGTTGACGACACAAAATAGGAATACCACTCTTACGAGAGTTTCAAATGTTAGTTTATATCAAGTATTGTGTAACATTGAAACAAGAAACCCTCGAGATCTTGTCATCACACACTTGAAGAAAGAGAAATGATCTGGAGTAAACTATACATTAGGCAAAAAGATAAATAAAAATAAAAAAAATAACCCGGGTAAACCAATCTTACAATTTAAGCGAGTATTTAATTGCTGTTCCACATCTTGAAATGCCTTCAACGGTAAACAAAATTAGCCTGTATGCATTAATGAATTTCATTTTCGAATATCAATTAATAAACTGCGATGGAATAGTTATACATTTGAATTTTTAACCCAATTCATCAATATTTTCGGGTTATTTCATCTTTGAATGTGTTTTACCACAGAATAAAAGACCGTTTTGACCAAGTTTGATTGTAATTGCACACTTGTATCTAATAAATGTTTTCCAGTGCTCCTAATATAGATAAGATATAGATTATTATATTTCAAGAAGACGAAAGGACCTTTGTAGATCTTTGTAGCCAAGTATGGTTCCATTTGAAGCAACAATTTTAACTAACACAAACGCCAGATATTTTTCACATCTAAAAAACGATATCGTTTCCATGGCTTATAAATGTAAAAGGGTCAACGTTTTTAGGATAACTTCAGTGAGACATTGTTAGCTCGCCTTAATAAGACAGCGAAACTAAAAGATTGAAATTCAACCCCTAATGTGTAGAATTCTACAATTATCTTTAATTTATGGCTTATTTTTAAAGCATAAACGAACTAAAAAGTGCAACATTTATGTTGGAATATTCATTCATTTGTAAACTGGATCCAAATTTTTAAAGGCGATTTTACCTATACCATGAAATTCAGTTGTGAAATTCTGTTTGAGTTCCGATATGTAAATAGGGCATTGTTTTTCTTCAACGCTTTCCCGAATTGGGATTTGACATTACACAGAAAAAAACTCTTAACGACTTCTTTAGGTCGAGTAATGCGAAACATGTTCTATTTAGATGATTCACATTTCACTGGAAAATTAGTAACTGTATAGTTTTTTTTATATATGTTTGTATTTGCTTACCCCTATGGGTGTAATTTGCAAGTAAATTATTATGAAATAAAGGACCGTTTTAGTTGTCTTTTAATAATCTGCAAAGACCAGTATGACAGCTTTTCAGAATTACCAATAGTATCATTTTTATTTAAGGCAAGAAGAGAAATTTTGATGATTTTCCTCGTTCTGATCTAAGAATCGGTCATAGTGCATGAATTATACCAGATCCAGACATTAATACGCCTGTTTTCAAACTTTTAACTTCGCAAATTGAGTCAGATTACATGATTATATATAATGTATATAGTGTTATGTGGCCATCGCTCGCACCATACATGTACTAGTATTCGGATCTTCGCTGATCGGAGATTGTTAATTGAATTGACGACGTTCCAATTACTCAGGGACCGACCATTTAACTTGAAAAGGGGGGGGGTATAGTTTTTCTGGATAAATTTATTTATTTTTTTTTCACATGCATCAACAAATATTTTATATATTAACATTAGTTTTTGGGGCAGAAAGCCTCTTTCATAATTTTTTTTTTCATCATTCTAGCAGCAAAAATATTTTTTCACACAAAATTAGCTCCAAAATATTTTTTGGAAAAAGAAAACATAGCCCCCCCCCTCCCTTTTCAAGTTAAATGGTCGGTCCGTAAAGCGCTGCCTGTGTAGACATATATTTGTTCCACCTGACAAAAGTTCAATTGGAAAAAATATTAAAGTATTTATTTATTTAAGTGCACATTTGCACCCATATACATTAGGGTTGAAGGCATACATGAACAATAACAAAACCATAAAAAACAAAACAAAGATTACAAAATGAAAAAATCATGCAGTTGTTGAGTCCACTCTCCTCAGCGCAAAAGACCTTCGTGTAACGAATGAAGCAGTATACTGCACGATTTGTGGACATTTTAAACATACATACATTTTATCTGGTTTGCTTTCAATATTTGGTATTAAACGTTCTATTACCTGCAAATAGTTCTCTTTGTTGTTATTACATGAAAATAAGAAATGTTCTTCATCATCAGTAGTGTTGGAGTTGCAGGTCTTACATTTTCTGGTTTCTCGTTTAATATTTTTGTACTTCCTTTCAATTTCTAAAATATGATCGTTGACTCTTAATTTCGTCAGATATTTTCTATTTCATATTTTTTCTTAAATTTCTATGAAGAAACAATTTATTTCTTTTTGTGAGAGAAGTTGATTTGTTTAAAAATATTATAAACATTGACATAATATTTCTTCCTTTTGGAACAAATAATATATATATCATTTATTCTGTCAGGAACAAATATTATAATATCTGATCCATGGAACTAAAACCGCGGCTAGCCACGGGGCACTTGTTTTAATCGAATTACACAGCACAGGTGACCTGACAAACTTACCTGAGCACCTTCCGACACGTGTACACCTAGCAGGGGGTCAAATTAACATTTTTGCGGTGTTTATTCAAATTACTGAAATGCATTTTATGAAATAAAAAAAAATAATCTAAAAATGCATAAAACTTGTGGCATACAGATATATTCACGTTTATACAACTTTTTTAAAATGGTATTATCGCTATATTTTATTTTTATTCCTATAATTTTGTATTTCAGCATTTTTATAAAAGTATCGCGAAAAATAAAAATGCATTCAATTCCAATTTAAGCGGAATACACATTGATTTCCCGTTGACACTAGGCAATCCTGAAATAGTTCTATATTGTTTGGTGTTTGACAGTATAATGTTGAATATAAGATTAAAACGAAAAAATAGATTATTTATTTTATTAGACGAAAACGATTTATTTATTAATGGTTGTAACTGCATCAGCAAGACATACAGAGGCGCAGTAGTTGTCCTACACAAGCATGCTTGCAAGCAGATTGTAGCAACAATTTTTACAAATCCTTGATTGCAGAAAAGTTTTTAATTTTTCCCTTCATGACCGCCATAATATATCAATTATTTCTACAAGATGTTTACATAAAACATTTCCCGTATGCTCGGGAACCAGCAATACACAAAAACAATAACGTGTAGGTCAACAGATATAAGCCCTGTAGCCTTCTAAAACTGCTTGAATATGAAAAGCTTGAAGGCCGGGTTCGGAACTTTGTATGAAAGTGCATCAATACAAACTACAAAAAGTTAAAACTTGGTAATGTGGCAAAAAGGCATGTTTAAAAAAAACATAAGCGAACGAAATTTTCGAAAGTTACTTTATTGAACTGAATTGTCTTTTGTTGCAGACTGCAATGAAATAATTTTCAATTCAGAAAATACATAAAGAAAAAAAGGTGCGCAAAATGATTCTTTTTCATATTCAGTCTTGATTTCATTCATGACAAAACACGCTTCAAGTACACGGTATGTCCCTTGGTGACACCCGAACGGACGATTGACATCAGCAGTTACTAATAGCATTGCACGTGTAAACATATTTTTCCGTGTATTTACGAATTACGTATTCATTGTATTTTGTTGGACTTGAGTTGCATCCTTGATTCCTTGTAGACTTCACGAATTTGCATAAAAATATATTAATAACTGAAACAATTCAAAATGAAAAAATGATTCAATAATAGTTTAGAAATGTGAAATATATTATTTAATTATCTCTCATTATGAAAAAAATGAGTTAATTCAACAATGAAAGATTGAATTCACCTTAGTTTCAAAGAAAATAACACTACGACTAGAGGCGGCGGACAGGAATAAATGGAGACCCGGAGAAAGGAGAGAAGGGATGCGAGAACAAGCAATGAAAGAACGCTTTTATTGTTGTCCTTCATCTTGAAGTCACGATGAGGCCTTCAACAATGAGCTATGCTCATACCTCATAGTAAGTTCAAGACGGCCCCTAGCACTGGAATGAGCGGAATTCATCGCTGGATGTCGAGCAAAGCTACATCCATGTTGTATTATGTCATGGATGCGGGATCGTCAACAAACATAAAATCAACTGGCACAGTATTCTTACAATTGCTGTCATCCTTTGCCCGACAAAAAGAACAATAGAAGACAAACACAAGGTTAAACAACCACAGGGCACTCATTGAGTCAATATGCTTTTCGTATAAATTTAAGCAGAGACATGTCCCTGGTTTACGACAGTAGCAATTGGATTTCTCCCGGTCGGTGAAATATTATTTATAAGACTATAATTTATTCGTGAAAAACTTTTTACCTTCTGTTTATATCTCAGTTCTACTATTTTTGGACATTACATATATTTACAGCTGCATTAGTTTTAAACAAAAATATTTTTCAGTGCTAAAACGATTTTCCTCTAAAAATTAGAAAGAATCTTTTTGTTTTACCAGTAGCATTATCGGGTTATAGTGCGAATTTTCTTAACATGTTATAGGTTTCTTTTTGCACATAGATTTTTTACCATACCAAGCTCTCATCGGATGTACCCTGACTTCAATCTGACGGGGTCGGCATAAGGTTTAAACCCCAAATTCGAAATTATTCAGGTCATGCGAAATTTTAGACCAGGATTTAACGTAAGAGACGAAAATCATGAACCATGCAGACTTATCCATATTGATATATAAAAACATACTGATTTCAATATAAACGAGTTTATTTCTATGTTTTGCCTGAATTTCTATAGTGGTTAATTATTTTAGGACAAAATTGTCAGTCAACAGGGAATTAGACGCGAAATCTCAAGAAATTGCTGAAATGAACATTTATACCCGAAATATCATCCCAAAATTTTGCATGAAATTTCCTGTGCGTACATAATTTATGTAGCAGGGATTCTGCTATGATAATGCCATGTTGTGACTGAAGATGCACAACACATTTTATTGCAAACTGGTGACGATGCCAAACCACACACGATGTGTTGTACACTGGCGACGATAACACAAATAGAATTACCGACTCTATTATTTATGGAACTGCTCAATCAAGGTTAACGGTAACCGGTACTGATATCTGTAGTAAACGATATGCTCTTTGTAATTTTTTTTTTCATATTAACAGAGTATTTATACGGAAAACTAAACATCTTTACTTTAGACTTCAAAATGCAAGTCATGTCATATGCATAGTTATTGACAACACAGCACACGAGTTTGTACACCAACACATCTATAAATATGGTTATTTACTGAAAGTACTACACGTGTGTACAGTTGAAAATTGTTAATTAATTCAATCAACATTACAGCTATGTCAAATTAACAAGATCATAAAACAAATATATTTGATTACCTGTACCAAATAGAATACATCGATTTACATGTGTTTAAATGGTCCTTGGCTAAATAAAGTCAAATTGTGTGTTTGTTTCCAAGAAAACGTTATTTATTTCAACAAACTTAAAAGGTGCTAGCCTAGTGAATGCAAAATATGCACAGAATGTTTGTGCACTGAACTGAAGATTTGAATAAAATCAAGGCAACTAAATTTCATACTCAGTTCCAATCAAAGCACCCCTTAAAAATCAGATAGCATGACCTTTTTTTAGATATTTTAAAAATGGCTTTAGTGTCCACCAAGTCATGATTTACATGTACATGGAGCTGTACTGGCAACAGTCTTGATTAGATATATCAGACATATAATAGCCAAGGACATGCGGGCAAAATGTATAGACTACGTTGTTGATTTCTTTCTAAAAAAATTCTCTGGAATACTCTCATATTTTCCCTGTCATGCATCTCAGTAAACCACATAGGATATACAAAGGACAGCTATTCATTTATCATCAAGATACTGAAGGAGAGCATTTTTACATACATATTTATTGTTTATTTCTGACACATAACATTTAAGATAGGTATGATACACACTAATATATTCATTCAAAGTGATGAATTAATCGCTACCTATAACCTGGAGTACACACTCCGGTGAGTACCCTAGTAAAATTTACGAAAACTGTTGCCTGCTCTGTGAAGACAATATTTTTTCAATTGGTTTGTTATTTTTTCCGCATTTAATGCATGTTGCGAATACATTAATTGTTTATTAGTTGTATAAATAATGCTTCTTTACAACGGCTCAACATTTTTTGAATTTGTTTTACAACAGATAATTCAATGCTATCTTAATGGTGCATAAGTTGTTCTCAGTGTTGTTGTTTGACATTGTTTGAGGAAAATGAGTATATGATATCCACTTCTATATAAAAAACTAAAATATTTTGCATTATATTACATTACCTACGCAAAACGAAGTCTATATTTGAGATAATTTTCTACACCATTGACACGAAATTGACTACATTTACCAAATGCATAAAATCTTCTCGAAAACTGTGGTAACAGATTTCATCTGTTACATACACTGTCATAACAAAATCAAATCGAATGCATTTTCATACATTTAGATAAAAGATTCAGCCACTGAACTTACCACTTATATACAATTTTGACGGGTTTTCTTTAGGTTTTTGTTGAAATTCGTTGTATAGGACATCCAGAACCGAAAAAAAACTAACTGCTGTTTGGAAGGCCAAATAACTAAATACCGAAGTTACTGTGAATTTAAATTCTGCATATGTTTATTCATTCGTAACCAAAAAAATGTTTTGGTTCTTGGTGTATTTGTTTAGTGACTATCCTCTCACACACTGTAAAATAGCTAAAATGGACACAAAAAGCTATTCATGGCAATGTTCGACAGCTAATAATCTAGAAAATATACAAGTTTAGCATATATTAATTTTATTTTCAAGAAGTGCATTTACTAGAGACCACTTTATTCCATTCTCGGCAACATGCATCTGAGCATATTCTGAAAATGACTCAACATAGGAACAAATTCACGCCTTAATGATTATACTTCTTTGTAAATAAAGAAATTAGCGTGGCAATTTATAATTCACATCGCGAATTGGTTTTTGATGTATTTTTGTTGTGTACACGTAAAGGGATATGGAGTAAATGTACATAAGACAACAATCTTATACATTCACCATAGAACCCGCAAAACAAAACACTCTTGTCGACGTCTAAATAGAAAAAAATATTCATATCCCTTTGCAGATTATAAACACTCCGTCAGATCTGTATGCATGTACGATTTTGAATGGAGATAATTATTTTCTTTTAGATAATAATTTTTTAATACAGTAAAAAACTTTTATAAGTCGGTTTTCGAGCTAACTCAACTATGCTTTGGGAAAATGACCGTGAAGTTTATGACCTGTAATCAGCAAAATTAACAAATGCTTAACTTATCTTGGCTGCTAAGGTTTTGACGATTTGATATTCATATTCAGGGGNNNTAATTTAATCTTGGTGTCAATTATAATAGATATTTAATTTTAATTTGAAAAACTAAAGAATAATTTTTTTATGCGAACGCAAATAAATTATTTTGATGTGAATAAATAATTTTTGTAATTCTCATGAAGACTAATATTTTTTGTAGTCGTAATCGTCAAAACCACACTCCCTAAAATTCAAATGGTTGTCCCCTAAAAGCAATTAAATATCGGATATACATAAATTTATGGTGCTGACATGTTTAATGAAATAAATACGAAACTTTCCTTTTGAATGAGTAAATAACGTTGAATGCAGATATTTCTGAGACCATCACCGGAAATTTTAAATGTCATGAAGTTTCGTATGTGATAGCTATGTTACCGTTCTATCTATCTGCAATTTGCGGCTGGAAATTAAAAAAAAACAAACAAACATTTTGCAAAATAAATATTGGCAACTGAGTTAATCTAAAGATAAAGATAGTTTATTTTTTTAAGTACATTAAAAAAAAATAAATAAATATCCATGAACACTATTACAATTTATCTATAAAAACAGATTGATTTTGAAATTTTAGATAATTATAGATAAAAGGAATTAACTTGTACATATACGGTAAAAATCACTGCTATTAACTGAGTTGCACTGTCACAATCCGCCACAGTGCAACACAGTTATTTCTAATACTGTGGCTAACTGTCATGCACTGTTACAATCAAGGACAGTGCATGACAGTAACACCAAATACTGTCAATAACTGACATGAACGGTAAGAATCCGGGACAGTGCATGACAGTAGTCGTAAAGACTGTCATTTACTGTTACAGTACTGGACAGTTAATTACAGTACCTGGGTATGGCTGTTAATGACTGTCCCCGATTGGCACAGTTATTGACAGTACTTAATAGATATTTCACAGTACTATCACAGCAGAGAACAGTAAATGACAGTGAAAAAATCACTCCTCCTGGTATGGACAGTACTTTTTTCTGTTCATAGTGAAAGTAGCATGCAGGGGATAGAATGTTACCTTTGACATTGTTTGTGATTTCAGGAAATTACTTGTATTTCCTTATACATTGTACTTGTAAATTGTCATTTTACATGTATTACCATGCAGCATATGAAAGGTATAAATGAAAACCTCCATTTTAAGGGTCCTTTAGTTTCGCACAAATAGCACATGTAATGGTATATTAAGTACAGAGCCCCTACTTGATACAAATATTCCAATAAATACAATGCACAATAATAAGAATGATGTAAATTTATTATCTGAGAAGCTGTCAATTAACATATGAATTTAAAAGTGTCATACATACTTATGAAAATATTTTAATTCTTGCATTTTATTACTCAGTTTTATAGATTTTACTGACTTTTTGAAGAATATAAGTCAAAAGATCAAATAAAAGCCCACAAATAAGAAATACATTGTATCACTGACTCAACAAAGTTAGACTCTAATGGATATGCTTGTATAGTTTTAAAAATAGTGTAATCAGTCAATGTGTATTACTCTTGTTGAAATCTGTCAAAAAGTGTTAATTCTTACTTTTCGCAATGATTAAGTGTGCTTTATGAGCTAGAATTTTTGTCGTGACAAATCAAGGAGGGGGAACGGCATCCGCAGGTTATGTCGAATTGCAGAAATTCATATTTTGTAAAAAGTTTTCATACAGGTATTAAAGTTAAGGTATAATTAGGCTTAAAATGTTTATTGCAATTCATTTTATTGATAACAATATGTGGGGTAATCACATGTAATCAGTAATCATGCCTTTTTTGATTCAATGTTCATCTAATTTGATGTAAATGTAATTTATAACAATGTTGAAAAAGGCTGTAATAATGAGCAACAATGCCATTTGTCATTAAAGCCCCTAGCAACCATACATATTTCAGTTAAACATCACAATGGTGTTTTTTAAGTCATTATTTTGTCCCTAGCACTCAAACATTTTTTGGGTCCAGACTTTGAGTTTCGGTTAAGGAGTCATTTTCATAACTTTAAACAATATATAATTCAGTATTTCCCAACAACTCATGGCACGCAAAAGTTAGTAACAGTATCTTTGACAGGGAAAGCCCTTGACAGTTGTTCACAAAACAAATGTATTTTTAATTAAGGTCTTTCACCACAGTGAAAGACCTTATTGTAATTCCTCGGATTATTATTTTTTTATTCTTTTTCTTCCGCCGCAACCGCTGTCTAAAAACTATGCGACATATCATTTCGACTCTTGGTTTGATGAATCGATATCACTGCGGGACTTCAGAACTCAGTCAAGCATATTGAGCTATTTTTTGTAACGGAGTTACCTGCCCGACACCGCAAAACCTTGTTGGCAGATCTCCTCCGTAACCGTAACCGATATCAAAATTCTGAATGGAGGAAAATGTTGGATTCATCCTCAGGATGATTTATCACGCAAATAAAAAAATTTGGGTTGCGACCCTGGTTACGCGTTTTTGACCCCTAAATATGCAAACTTCTCAAAGTTGTCGGATTTTGATGAAATTTGGTTTCTAGGTAGCTTTCATGGCTGTGATTACAAAAAAGAGGTCAAAATTTTTTTTTCGTCCGCCATCTTCAAAATGGCGGCTATTTGAAATTTTGTTAAAGCGATAACTCGCAAACGATAAAAAATTTATGAAAACATTATATAGCAAAAATGTTCCTCTCATTGAGATCTACATTTGATTCAATTGAACGAAAACTCTGCGACGAACCGTTTTCGAGTTATAGCCCTTGACGCGTTTCCGTAAATTGGTTTTTTGCGGATAACTTTTAAACGCTTACAGATAATATAGTAATATAGTAAACATATATGTTTAAAGTGATCAGCATGAAAAGACCTTAAATTTGAGTACCAGGTTGAAGGTCATCGGTGACCTTTGACCGTGACCTTTGACTTTGTTATCAGATAACTCAGAAACTGTAATAGATAGCTAATCAAATGTAATGAGAAAAATGTGTATCTTCACGAGACGCAACTTTGTTACATTTGGTCCGAAAAGGTTCGACGACTCTTTATATGAGTTATTGCCCTTTGAAAGATTTTGAGTTTCCGTTAATGCTTAATACTCCCAAACGATAAGTCGTAAAGACCTGAAACCTTCACCATTGTTCATAGGTGATATATGGTCATCTAAAAATGTGAAGGTCAAAGGGCATCGGTCAGGGTCACAGATGACCATGGGCCTAGTTATCGCTTAAACTCGTAAACTATAAGAGATAGGTGGTCAAATGTTTTGGAGAAAATGTGTGTCTCATTGTCATCTGCACATTTTTGACCAAAATAGACAACACAATCAAAACTCAAACATAAAATCATGGTGAAAACTGGTGAAAGACCTTGCAATTGTTCTCTGAACAATTGACCTTTTAATTATTATTTTTATTCTTCTGCAAGGTCTCTCTGTACTGAAAACCTTTCGACGTATCATTTCGAAACTTCGCGAAGTAACTGGAAGTTGGAAATTCTCTTCCGAAACCAGGTCATGGACGAAATCTATTTTTAGTAACAGAGTTCTCTTCCCGACTGCGCTTTTTCTTGTTATCGGGTAAACTCAGAAACCGTAACCGATATCAAAATTCTGAATGGGGAAAAAGTTTCATTCATCCTCAGGCTGATTTTTCAGGCAAAATTTTTTTGGGGGGTTGCGACCCCGGTTACGCGTTTTTGACCCCTAATTTTGTCGATTTCTCAAAGTTATCGGAATTTGATGAAAATTGGTATCCGATTATTGCTTTAATGACCCCGATTACAAATCTGGGGTCAAAAAATTTTTCGTCCGCCATTTTCAAAATGGCCGCCATTTAAAATTTTGTTATCGCGATATCTCGGAAACGACAAAAAATTTGTGAAAACATTATATTGAAAAAATACTCTTTTCATTGAGATCTACATTTAATTCAATAGAACAAAACCTCTGCAATGAACCGTTCTTGAGTTATAGCCCTTGACGGGTTTTGGTAATTCGGTTTTTTGCAAATAACTTTTAAACGCTTACAGATAATATAATATATATGTTTAAACTGATCAATATGAAAAGACCTTCAATTTGAGTACCAGGTTGAAGGTCATCGGTGACCTTTGACCTTGACCTTTGACCTTGCCATCAGAGGAACTCGGAAACCGTAATAGATGGCTGAAAAAGTATCAGCAAAAATGTTCATCATGTCAAGGGCTACATTTGTCTCATTTAGACCGAAGCTCTCCGATGACTCCCTGAAGAGTTATTGCCCTTGATGCGTTTCAGAAATAGGTTTTTTGCGTATAACTTTTTAACCTTTACAGATGGTATGGTCATGTAACATATCAAATTAATCAGGAAGAAGAGACCTTCAATTTGATCCCAAGGTCAAAGATCATCAAGGTCATCGGTCAAGGTCATAGCCAAATTTTAGGGGTTTTTAAAGTAAAATCTCTAAAACGATAAGAAATGGCTACTCTTATATATTCGAGACAATGTGCGTCTCATCAAGATGATTTTAGACATGTGACATAACAAAACATATCATAAAACTTAACATTGACTGGGAAAGACCCTGCAATTGTTCTCTGAACAATTTTCCTTTTAATTGTTATTATTCTTCTTACCGCCAAAAAAGTTGTTTGGAAACTACGCGACATATCATTTTGTTACTTGGTGTGGTAAATGGACATGAGCTCCAGAGTTCAAATCTGGGTGGACGACAAAATTCTATTTATATAAACGGAGTTATCTGCCCCGTAACAAAAAAACCTTGTTAGCGGATAAACTCGGAAACCGTAAATGATAGCTGAAGAAGTGTAATGGGGAAAATGTTCCTCAGGTCATGGCGGAACTTTGTTACATTTGGATCGAAACCTTGGGGTATGTTTTCTGGAGTTTCTGCTAATCCTCAATACTCCAAAACAATAAGTCGTAAAGACCTGAAACCTTCATCACTTAAATAAGTCATACATGGCCATCTAAAAATGTCAAGGTCAAAGGTCACCGGTCAAGGTCAACGATGAATTTAAGCCTGGCTATCGCTTCAACTCGTAAACCGCAATAGATGGCTGAAAACATATATTGGGAAAACTGTTCATTATCATGAGAAGCAACTTTGTTACATTTGGTCCGAAGAGATTCAACGACTCTTTATATGAGTTATTGCCTTTTGAAAGATTATGAGTGTTTCCGTTAATGCTTAATACTGCCAAATGATAATATACAGAGACCTGCAACCTTCACCAATGATCATAAGTCATATATGGCCATCTAAAAATGTCAAGGTCAAAGGTCACCGGTCAAGGTCACCGATGACAGTTTACTTTGTTATCGCTTTCACTCGTAAACCGTAATAGATGGCTGAAGACTTGTAACGGGAAAAATGTTCATTGTCACGAGATGCAACTTTGTTACATAAGTCCGAAGAGATTTGGCGACTCTTAATATGAGCTATTGCCCTTTGAAAGATTTTGAGTTTCTGTAAATGTTTAATACTCCGTAATGATAAATCCAAGTGACCTGAAACCTGCACCATTGTTCATGACAAGACTTGACCTTTAAAATGATGTCAAGGTTAAAAAGTGCATTGTGACCTTAACCTTTGACCTTGAACCTTGTTTGTGGATAAACTTGGACAACGTAATAGATAGCTGATTGAATATATTGGAGAAAATGTTAGTCTTATTAAGATCTACATTTGGTACATTAGGTCCAAAATAATTAGACCATTTGTTTTGGACCTAGGGCCCAAAAACTGTTTTTTGGGGGCGAAGTTTAGGTTTTTAGCTTATATCCCAAAAACTATAAAAGATACAAAGAAACTACAAGAACAAAAAATGTTCAGTTGAACAATGCCAAGAAAACTGGGTCAAGGTCAAAGGTCAAGGTCCTTACCAACAACGTTATTTGCCATCAAAATCCTTAGCAACCATAGGCAAAAGGATTTGTAATGTTGTAAAGAAGAAACATATGACATTGCCAACCGGAAATCACTTTCATGTCCTTAGCAACAAGCTTATTTTTCGAAAAGGTCCTTAGCAACCGTTGAGCAAAAGACTTATAAAGGTCAGAACTTTTGCTTACATCACATTTTTTACCGATATGGACAACAAAATCAAACTCAAACATGATATCATCATGAAAATTGTGAAAGACCTTGTAATTGTTCTCTGAACAATTGGCTTTTTAATGAAGGTCTTTCCAACTACAGTTGCGAAAATTCTCCTCATTGAGATCTATATTTCTGGTTGGTAAAAAAAAAATAAATTCTGTCGGCATTTTCAAAATGGCCGCAAGTTGAAATTTTGTTATCTCGATATCTCGGAAACGATAAAAAATTTTTGAAAACAATGTGTTGCAAAAATACTCCTCTCATTGAGATCTACATTTCTGGTTGGTTGAAAAAAAATTTACGCCCGCCATCTTCAAAATGGCCGGCATTCGAAATTTTGTTATCGCTATATCTCGGAAACGAGAAAAAATTTATGAAAACATTGTGTTGCAAACATACTCCTCTCATTGAGGTTAACATTTCTGATTAGTGAAAAAAAAATTTCGTTCGCCATTTTCAAAATGGCCGCCATTCGATATTTTGTTATTGCGATATGTCGGAAACGATAAAAAAATTATGAAAACATCGTGTTGCAAAAATACTCCTCTCATGAAGATCTACATTTCTGGTTGTGTTTTCGTCCCCATTTTCAAAATGGCCGGCATTCGATATTTTGTTATCGCCATATGTTGCAAACGATAAAAGATTTATGAAAACAATGTGTTGCAAAACTGCACCTCTTATGAAGACCTACATTTCTGATTGGTCAAAAGAAAATTTTGTCCGCCATTTTCAAAATGGCCGCCATTCGAAATTTTGTTATCGCGATATCTCGGAGACCATAAAAAATTTATGAAAACATGATATTGCAATAATGCTCCCCTTATTTAGATCTTCATTTATGGTTGGTCAAACATAAGAAATAACGAAACGTAACATTGAGGGGGAAGACCTTGCAATTGTTCTCTGAACAATTGACTTCTTCTTCTTCTTCGTTTTTTTCTTCTGCCATCAATGTTGTCAAAGTGATTTGACCAATCGTAACCACACTTGGTACACTTAACATGCATTGGCCTGGCTCGACTCAGTTTACCCTGTGAACAAATTATATTTTAGTAACAGAGTTATATCCCCGAATACGGTTTATATTGTAATCATCTTTGCTCATAAACCGTAACCGATATAAAAAAACTGAGGTGAGGAAAATATTGTATTCATCCTAAGGATAATTTGTCACGCAAAACAAAAATTTGGGTCGTGACCCTTGTTACGCGTTTTCGACCCCGAAAAATGTCGATTTCTCAAAGTTGTCGGATTTCAAAGAAATTTGGTTTCCAGGTAGCTTTCAATGTCCTGATTACAAATATGGGGTCTAAACATTTTTTTTGCCCGGCATTTTTAAAATGGCCGCCACTCGAAATTTTGTTATCGCGATATCTCGGAAACGATAAAAAAATTATGAAAACATTGTGTTGCAAAAATACTCCTCTCATTGAGATCTACATATATGGCTGTCGAATATTTTTTTTTTTGTCGGCCATTTTCAAAATGGCGGCTATTTGATATTTTGTTATCGCGATATGTCGGAAACGATAAAAAAATTATGAAAACATTGTGCAGCAGAAATACTCCTCTCATCAAAATAGTCATTTATGGTTGGCCAAAATTTTGTCTTCCATTTTCAAAATAGCGGCTATTTCAAATTTTGTTATCACGAAATCTCGGAAAGCATAAAAATTTATGAAAACATTGTCTTGCAAAAATAGTCCTCTCATTTAGATCTACATTGATGGCTGGCCAAAAAAAATCTTTTCTCCGCCATTTTCAAAATGGCGGCTATTTGAAATTTTGTTATTGCGATAATTTGGAAACAATAAAAAATTTATGAAAACATTGTGTTGCAAAAATATTCCTCTCATTAAGATCTACATTTATGGCTGGCCAAAAAAATCTTTCATCGGCCATTTTTAAAATGGCGGCTATTTGAAATTTTATTATTGCGATATCTCGGAAATGATAAAAAATTATGAAAACATTGTGTTGCAAAAATACTCCTCTCATTGAGATCTACATTTATGGCTGGCCAAATTTTTCTTGTCGGCCATTTTCAAAATAGGGCTATTTAAAATTTTGTTATTTCGATAATTTGGAAACGATAAAAAATTTATGAAAACATTGTGTTGCAAAAATATTCCTCTCATTAAGATCTACATTTATGACTGGCCAAAAAAAAATCTTGCATCGGCCATTTTTAAAATGCGGCTGTGTTACTGCACATATTGTCGCCCCTGCACATATTGTCGCCGGCGAAAATATGTGCAGATGTATTGGCACATATTGTCGCCCGACACATATTTTCTCCTACACATATTGTCGCCGGCGACAATATGTGCAGTATATTTTCGGCACATATTGTCGCCAGTTTTAAAAGAACTTGTACTTGATAATACATTACAACAATGTTGAAGTAGCAAATGTACTTCACTGATGCTGAGTCTTTTGGAATATAATAACTTGTGTTGTCATGGAAATTTAGATTGGAAGAGAAATGTTAAAATAGATAAAATACCAAATTGCATAAAAACAGTCAATTTAGTTATGCTGTTCACGTGTTTCATTAAGTAACCTCTCATCAGCAGCACTAGAATAAAATGAAATGGAAAGCCATTATCCAAAAGTATTCAAAAAGTACTCATTGCCAAATATATCGAAACAGTGGGCCAAATCCAGTACCAAAGAAATCCACCGATAGCTATAATGAAGCCTCAGAATGAAGCCTAATGAATGTTAGTAGTTGAAACATAGAATCTCATGCATGCTACGTATGTGAAAAACTAGAAATATAAAAAAAAATATTAAATGGTATCAAATAGCTAAATACTTTCTGCATATGCGCATTTCGACAAATTATGTCTCATTAATGCAGGTAAAATCTAAACGTTTGGAAGACCATAACTCAAAAATGTTTAAAAACTGATAGAGGACAAATAACCAAAGTGATCTAAATGAAATGAAGCTACTCAGGGTTTTAAAAAAAAGCTATTTTTCTCGTCATATCTGTAAGTTTCGCGAATTAAGAATGTCATTGAAAAGAGTGGAATTGTAAGGGAATGTGGCTACTCTTAGAAAAACTTAATCTATGTCCTATCTCGAATTACCTTTACTCCTACTTCCTTACCCAAACCTGTATGTTTTCTTTACCTATGTTGTCGGGGTGACATGTTGTTATTCTGCGTTTCTTCTGATTATTATTTATTAAGTCTCCCAAACCAAGTTGGGAGACTTATTGTTTTTGTTTCGTTTCTTATTATTAAGTCTCTCAAACGAAGTTTGTGGAGACTTTTTGTTTTTGCTGTGTTTCTAATTATTAAGTCTCCCAAACGAATTTTGGGAGACTTATTGTTTTTGTTATTCTTATTAGGTCTCCCTAACGAAGTTTAGGGAGACTTATTATTTTTGCTGCGTTTCTTATTATGTCGCCCCTGACGTTGTCGGGACGACATATTGTTTTTGGTCCGTTTCTTGGTAACTAAGTCTCCCAAACGAAGTTTGGGGAGACTTTTTGTTTTTAATCAATTCTTATTATTTTTTTTTATTCTTGATCTTCTTCTTCTCTTTCCGCCAAAAAATTGTCCGACAATTTTCTCAGACACTACTGGTCCAATCTTGACCAAACTTCATAGGAAGGTGAAACCCTATACCAGGATATGCAATCAGGTCTTGGAATTTTCAAAATGGCACTGGTTGCCATGGAAACGGCAAAAATGGCGGGAAAATGAAAGTGCTCAGAATTGGATGAAATTTTACAGACAGGTTGCCTAGGACATGGGGAATTGGTATTTGGTCTCCAAGACTTCAAAATGGCACCGGTTGCCGTGGAAACTGCAAAAAGGCGCAGAACTGGATAAAATTTAATAAGAAAATTGCTGAGGACATGGGAATTGGTTTCTGGTCTCCAAGACTTCAAAATCATAACCGTTGCCATGGAAACAGAAAAAAAAGGGGAAAATCAAAGTGCTCAGATTTTTATAAAACTGAAAAAAAAAACAGGATGCATAGGGTGTGAGGAAGTGATTTATAGCCCATATTTCTGATCTGGGAGTTCGTTTGGAAAACTTTTGTATCAGCATCCTGATACAGTTATAATTTTTTATTATTACGCTTTCTTTCTTCCACCTCTTTTTGTCCGGACAAGTTCTCAAATATGCCTTGACATAATTCATTCATACTTGGCACAAAGTTGGATCACCGTATGAAGTTGTGCATGCTACCATTTTTTTTTCAAAATGGCCGCCATTTTCAAGATGGCTGCCATTTTACGTCAAAGACCTAAAATAAAATTGAGGATTCAATATCTCAGGAACTGCTTTGCAGAGCCTGATCATATTTTGTGTAAATGTTCATTAAGATGGAAGGAAGGAATTTATGCGAAAAGAAATTTCCAAAGGGCTACCATTTCCATGATGGCCGCCAAAGTACGTAAAGATTTCAACTTTGTCGGATTTCAACGAAAATTGATTTCTAGGTAGATTTCATGCTGAGAAACAGATGGAATCATCGAATTGGCTGCCAGGGGCGACATCAGCTATTGCTTGCAAATTGCAAATCTAATATTGTTATGCTTTTCTCTTTTAATTTCTTCCAATGATTTTTGTCCAGCTATTTTCTCAAAGATGCCTTGACAGAATTCATTCATACGAAGAAACATTTTCAAAATGGCAGCCATTTTCAAGATGGCGGCCATTTTACGTCAAAATATTAAGAAATTTAATAAATCAGGTGCTGATTGGCAGAATTATTTCATATTTTGTACTAATGTTTAATAGGATGAGAGGAACGAATTCATGCGAAAAATTTTTGCAAAATGTCCGCCTTATTCAAGATGGCCGCCAAAATACATGAAAATTTCAACATTGTCCGATTTCAACCAAAATTGATTTCTTTGTAGATTTTGACACTGCAAAAAAGATGGAATCATCGACTTGGACTCTGGGGCGACATCAGCTATTGCTTGCAATTGCAAATCTAGTTATTATTTTTTTGTTCCGTTTTCCAGCTCAAACTTGTCCACCTGATTTCTCGGACACTAGTGATCAAATCTTAATCAAACTTCACATGATGATAGAACCTTATCCTAAGATACAGTTGGTTGAACGTTCAACGTTACATTTTTTGCGTGTACATTCCGTGTTTCGTTCGTTCCGCTCGCTCTCTCCGTTCGTTCCGTTTCAAATAAATCAAATCGTGTGTTACGTGTACCATTCATACACGTTTTACACGAAACAAACGATTCATTTCGTTCTGTTCGTGTACGCAAGCTCGGAACAGTTCATATCGTGCAGAGCGTGTATTTCGTGTGAACCGGAAATGCGTTTCACAAAAATAAAATCCTATAAATAATTATTTCATAGTGACGAATGTCAACAAAAATGGGCTTGCAGTTCGTAACTTTATCGTCCATAAAGTCAATTCCATTCAGGTTGACACATCATATCTGCTGATGCAGTCAGTTTTAAACAACATTCATGATACCAAAACAACACGACAGTCATTCGGATTGTTTCTGAAACGGTATGTTAAGTATGTCGAGAAAAAAGGGGGAGGGGTATGGAAGTGCCTGTGTTGCTACCTTTTTTTTTCATTTCCATATGTATGTAGTACACAATATATGTGTATATGCATGGACAGCAAGAGTTCTAACTTCCCAAGTTAAAATATGCCTAGACCTATAATTATACCATGGCAGGAACCGGGGCAGGAACACTGGTAGTTGTGGACAGGACCTTGCATTTGCCTTGTATGGGAGTTATGCCCACTATGCATATTTTTTTTGAAAAATGTGTTATCCTGCAATGATGGTATTTTCTACCAGCATTTCTACCTGTTTCTAAAGCTCGTCAAATAAATTTAATGTTTTCTGACAATGTACATATACATTCCCAATGTTCTGACAATGTACATGTACATTCCATGGTGTGAGGTTCCTCACTGTGTTGAAGACCGTACGGTGACCCCTAGATGCTTTGTTTTGGGTCGTTTTAACCTGGATATGGGATGTTGTCTCCTTGACATTTACCCCATTTCCTTTCTTTTCATATATTGTATATACATGTGTACATGTCTATTTACTTACATGTCCTGATGAAATGTAAGGCTCATACTCTTGGACGGTGTCATGAGTCCACAACTGACAAGGGTACCAGCTGATACTTGAACAACGTCGCAAGTCTACATGGGTCTGCATCAGTAAGCCCGTGTGGACTCACTACACTGATCGAGAGTTCTTGCGCCATATATCCCATCAGGAAATGTCAGTAAATAGACAAATACAACATTTTCCACAAAAAGATTTGCATAGTGCACATTCACCCACAGTCACCAACTTTCCGGTTTGCACAGAGTCGGTTCACCAACATTCTGGTTCACACGGAGTCAATTCGCCCGCAATATATATGATGTTATAATTTGGCAAACTATTTTGCAACACATTTAAGTGTACATATATATACAGAGTGTAGGGGCTACCCTTGTCTGTTGTAATAAAAAAAAAAATGATTGAATGCATGAAAAAGCTTATATTGGTATTTCTTTGTTTCAGGGAATTTTACTAAAATATATTACGTAATCCGTACAAATGCCGTACTAATTACAATTATAATTTAAAAAAAGTAAAGAAATCGCATTAAACAAAAGTTGCTTCTGTGACAAATTTAAAAATATTTAGCTTTAAAGAACATAAACCATGAAGGCAATTTTTGTTCATTCCCATCCAAATATAACTAATTAATATTTTAATAATTGTCAATCAAAATTCATACATTAATAACACAAATCAATGTTTAATTGCAAATTGCCAATCAAATAATCTGATAATATTACTTATCTAATTGTTTGATCAACACTCTTACATCGGCAATCATTGCTTAATTGCCAAAGAAATTTACTCACGAATGTTCAAATCGACATGTTTATTACGTACATGTAAATATATAATTAATGTGTTGTGTTAAATGTGAAGTAAACAAACCAAACTATTAAATGGGTAGGAAACAGACCCACTTGGTTGGCAAACAAACCTGTAATGGGTCCTCAAAATGTTCCTCCATGCATATTGTTCTAGCTCTAGTGATTACATTTTTAGCAAATCATGTCCTTTCCTAACTGCATAGCCATAGGTCTTGTGGTGCAGGTGCCAATATTGTTATGCCTCGCCACGAAGTGGAAGGGGCATATAGATTTACCCTTGTCCGTACGTCCGTACGTCCCGATGTTAAGTTTTGCATTTAGATCCATATATTGGCAACCTCTTGTGGTATTTTGATAATATTACAACAGTACATGCACCTTGATTAGTACTAACAGATTCACCAACAATTAGGGATCCATGACCTACATTTTACGCTTGAGTGACTTTGGTTTAATTTTGCGTTAAAGTCCATTTCTCAACAACTACGCATTATAACAATATGATGTTTCATCAAATTAATTGCCTTGATAAGTACTACCCAAAACATTGACAGTTAGGTGGCTTTGACCTATATTTTACGCTTGAATGACTTTGGTTAAATTTTGCGTTAAAGTCCATTTCTCAATAACTACTCATTATAACAATATGATGTTTCATCAAATTAATTGCCTTGATGAGTACTACCCAAAACATTGACAGTTAGATGGCTTTGACCTATATTTTATGCTTGAGTGACTTTGGTTAAATTTTGCGTTAAAGTCCATTTCTCAACAACTACTCATGATAACAATATGATGTTTCATTAAATTAATTGCCTTCTTGAGTACTACGAAAAAATCTGAGACAGTTAGGTGGCTTTGACCTATATTTCACGCTTGAGTGACTTTGTTTCAATTTTGCGTTAAAGTCCATTTCTCAACAACTACGCATTATAACAATATGACGTTTCATCAAATTAATTGCCTTGATGAGTACTACCCAAAACATTGACAGTTAGGTGGCTTTGACCTATATTTTACGCTTGAGTGACTTTTGTTAAATTTTGCGTCAAAGTCCATTTCTCAACAACTACACATTATACCAGAATGATGTTTCATTAAATTGATGGCCTTGATGAGTACTACCCAAATCATTGATGATTAGGTTGCTTTGACCTATATTTTATGCTTGAGTGACTTTTGTTAAATTTTGCAATTAAGTCTGTTTCTCATCGACTTAACATGCTATCCAAATGTTGTTGCATCAAAATAAATCAACTTCATGAGTACTACCGGTATCCAAATCGGGGCCAATTTGGCCTACTTTTTTTGCTTAAGTGACTTTTGGTTTATTTTCTGCTTGAATGACTTTGTTAAATTTTTAAACCTGATTGACTTGGGCTATCTCTTTCTTATGAAAAATTTGTCGGCGGGGCATCCGTGTCTTATAGACACATTCTCTAGTTTATACTTGATTGAAATGAAGTACTAGTACATGTGAAAATGTCATAAGATTCGTTACGAATGATAACAAAATGACATACCCCTATAAAATTTGTTGCCAGTCAGCCAGTGGA